>JABASH010004467.1:0-13958 GCA_019776445.1 Tomocerus maximus | reverse complement strand
ATTAGGTGAGTTACTGGAATGATATTTAAACAAATCGTAATAAAATGCGTTTCTAGAAAGTAAACCAATTCATTCCAATAAAATGAGTCTAATCCTTATTTCCTTTTCCCATATTAAGATTGCGGTGTTCGTTACTAAAAATTGATATGATTGACAACATTTTGTCAAAAGGGTAAAAGCCCAAGTAGACATACATGGAGATACAGGGTGAAATAAAAATAAAATATAGTTTTTATATCTGTAAGGTTGAAATTGTATGTACATTTTGTATATTTGTATAATGAGTATGTTTTGTCGGTTGTTTGGAGCATAGCCTCGGTTTCTGGCATTTAAGGTGAAAGATGAAGTGGAGGCGAGGGGGAGGAATGTGATAATGTCTTGTCCCATGGGACAACTCGGAGAAATTTCTAAAAGCAATGTAATGTGCGTGTATGTGTGAGAGTTGGAGGAAGTGGAGAGGAATGGCAGGAATATACTTTGGAGTTAAGTGAGGAGAAAAGACTGAGAGGAATGTTTGTCGAAAGACGGTCGGGAGTCCTCTCATAATGACAACAAGACAATCGTGGTCAGCTTATCGCCGTCGTTAGCTCAGATTTCAATGGGAATTGCGGGACGGTCCACTTGAGCTCTCTCTCTCTCTTACTTGTGTGTAAATGGACATGTGGGGTGGGAGAAGAGTGCGAAGTGGATGCACACATATGGTATTTATTTAGTAGGAGTCTAGAGACAATGGTCGGGCTAGTTAGTTAAGTACGGGGTTTATAGGTAGAGGAAAGTTGAGTGTGAGCGGAGTATCCCACGAGATGAAGTCTTGCTAATTGCTTTCGCTCTTTGTCACACTAACCAAGGAAGGAAAGCACGAAGCTTGAGATGAGCTTTGAAGAGAGTGAAATGAGGAAGATGACCCTCCGTCAGACTTTTCTTACTTTTACGTTCTTTCTCTCTTGTCTCCCTGTAGAGTTCCTCTGAAATTACATTCCTTTATCAAACTCCGACAGCTCTCCTACTTCCTTGTGGTCTTCCCTACTGCTTCTACCTCCCGACCTCGTCCACTCTTAAAATATCTCATTCTACTATGTATATAGTCCTTACACTATTATCTTTTCATTTATATACAATATAATTACGCGTTTATATAGCAGCATTTAGCATGTAGCACATTGTAAGAGTTTTGTAAACAGATAGGAGTATATGTTATTGTGTTCACTATAGATGAGTCAGTAGAGGACTAAATGAAGCACATGCAATCAGGAGAGATACAAGTAGAGCAAAAACTATTAGTGCACTTTGGATTAACTAAGCCTAGGAAGAAGTAACGCCAAGTTGTCTGAACTGAACTGACAATGAGTTGAACTACCAGAGAATTCCAGCTCCAGTTCCACTGGACACTAAGGATGAACGAAGGGAAACTCTTGAAACATCAGGAAATTGCCTTTCTCCTTCCTGATGAGCGACGACTTGACGAGAATTCTACTATGTCCGTCTGTCTCTGTCCCACATATCTCTAGCTTCAATATATATTCTACAGTATACTATATAGATATTTCAAATATATATTCTCGACCCTTCATCAATAACAGTCTCATGTCCGTTTTTCTCGGCTCAACAAATAATACACAAACCATGTCACTTTTGGACCACAGTAAGAGCATTCTCTTTTCTAATCTATAATGTCATATTATCTTCTCCATTGCATGAAACAACAGAGACAAATGTGACTAGTCGCTCCAGTTTCCCCATCTAAATATTCTATCTCTCGCTCCTGAACTTAGATACACGGAATCAGTATAATGTACTTGAATATTTATTATAGAACGCAAGCCAGCTTTTCTCTGAACCGAGATCAGAAAAGAAAATGAGACGACAGAAGAGAGACAATATTTTCATTTATTTCATTTATGCGATAAATGAGAGCGGGGGAGGGAGGGGTCGGGAAATTGGCTGACAATGAGGATGAGGAAGGAGCAGAGGAATATGAATATTGCATAAATATTTAAGATGAAATGAAAGCGCAAAGATAAACTAAGAAGCTTAATCATGAAGGATAGTCACAGAGGGAATTCTCATTTTCATCCCTTCCTAACTTAAGTCAAACCAAGGAACCCGATATTACAACAAATAAATGCCTAACCATCACCTACTTCTCCTTTAAGCGAGCTTCCTCTCTTCCCGCTCTGCATATTATCCACATCTATCCCCTATTGTTTCATCACACACATCACACGAACTCAAACAACAGAGAAAAATTCACATGTATTAAAATCTCGCATTTGCCTCTGTCTAGTAAATAATTGCCTTTCCAAGAAGCCCAACCAACAAACTTGAATCCTTCAGAGATGCTCCCGTTTACAGCGAAAATTCATTTTCCTTTGCTCATTCCTATCATGCTACTCTGTTACTTAATGCCGCAGTTTCTAATTTGGTGACTGGGTTGTCTCTTCCGACATTTCAGGAATTGCATTGCATTAGAAGGTGTTAGCATAATGACGTCCCCATCTCTTTCAATATAGACATGCAGAATTTAATAATGAGAAATAAACACCGGCTATTAGCTAGAATCTTGCTGCACTAAACATAAACCTGGCAGCCATTCCAGACAGACTACTCCAGGTATCTAACCAGTTGAATAATGTCAGTTCCCATTTTTGCTTGTGATTAAGTTTTATGAAAACTATAGCGTGAAACTCTATTTTAAGAACAGCCTTGACAATAAATAATAAACTCATATCCAACCAACCCCACTTAATAGCTGATGCTTAATATCAGATGTCAGAAATCTTGCGAATTGACGTAGGTACCCCCTTAAATCCTGTTAGGAGTACTTTAGTATTTACGTTGGCATAATATTGTGAATTATTATGTAGGTACCATTACTACATGGTGCATTTAGGTACATAGGAGTATTTATTAATCTACATCTTCATTTTGTGTGAGTAATATACGGATAAAAATTACTAATCAGTTCATTTCGTTAGAAATTACAAATATCAATTTTAACACATCTTTTGGTTGCACAAATTATTTCCTCAATTATCATAATAACAGAAATGCTAAACACAATTAGATGTTCATGCCATAATCGATTCTAAGATTCATAGTTTATGAAGACTACGTAAATAGACATTATTTTTTGGGTGGTCTGATAGGCAAGTCTCATAAGAATTAATAAGTAGAATCACGTGAGCAATACTTAGATATTTTGTTAGCCTAGCAGCAATTCCTACTCATTTATTAGTTATTCATACCAGAAGAGGTAGTCGGGATGTAGAGGGAATAGAATTCCATTTTAGAAGCAGGAGTCCATGATTAGGTAGTGTGTAATGAGTAAGTGTCTGAGCCTTTGACCGCTGCCCTACTCTTTCTCAAGTTGTAAGAAATGGGACAACATAGGACAGGACACTTACCTATACCCACCATGCATGGCATGGTCATAGATTTCAGTGGAAGAACCTCAGTGGATTCCTACACAGATTATAATAAGTTGGCTGGAGCAAATGATATAGATGGGTATAGGGCAGATAATGAAGAAGGTGTTATATTACATAGATATATGCACTAATACTACCCACATCAGACAGAACATAATATCTGTAAGAATAGAATGTTAGAGCCAAAGGGTGCTGCCAAGCACTAGGAAATAAATAATGAGTTGTCTTGTCTTCACTCTCATCTCCTCCTATGCAATCACCAAGAAGAAGTAAGACAAGCATAGACTTCTACCCAGAGTCTACCTAATAAGAAGTCCTTCTCTTTTTATTGTTTTTATCTATCTCCTGTACACTCTGTCGTGTATCTCTATATATCTACTAGGAATAAGAGGACTGAAGAAGAGACGGGGATCTCTCGACGAATTCAGTTCAGTTTCTCTTTTTCCGTAAATTAAATGCCAATCTCCTGAGCCGGCCTACTGAACCTCCCCGCACCTATAGCTTTCCGCTGCCTCTCATATGTAATTTCATTTCATATACGGACCATATATTATCTTCAACTGAAAATAATATATCTCCGTTTACGGTCCCCTAACTTCATTTATGTACTTACTCTACTTTGTCCTGTCCAGCCCCACTGCTTCATGAAAACCGAAGGAAAACATTTAATTTGGTTAATAAAGGGATAGTATACAACTTGTGTCTATGTCCTCCACTTATCTTCTTCCCAAGACCCTTTCCCTTCAGTTCAGGTGACCCACGAATCAACAATCTCCCCAAAATAATTCTAAAAACTTTAACTAGTAGGTATAACTAACTCCTTTTACTTTTACTCGATTTCTTTTGACCTTATATTTTAGTATTACTCGAAAATATATCATGTGGACAAAATTGAACTTAGCATGCATTTTATTATACATAACTATACAGTCATCATTATATTCACTACTCCAAGATATCACACACATGAGTAACCCTCTAGAGAGACGTAGGACTTTTGGATTTTTCATGGAAATTAATGATCCGTGATAGTGTACTCTATATAGGCAGCATAATACTTATGAGGTATGTGGTAATGCACCACAAAATGAAAAAGGGAATGCACATCACAGACCGTATTTATTATGTATTAGGAATTTTATTATACTGTCATTATGTTATGAAGGCACTTTACGTACTTATTGTTAGCAATACTGTTTTTTGTCATCTATCCCAAATCTTTACCTTTTTCCTCCCTGCCCACTACATACTTATTATATCCATCCCTTGTACCTAATAATAAACCACATATTGTTGGCACAACATTAAACCCCTCACTTTCTTCTGGAGGTTCTCCAAGTCGGCGTCCTATTTCAATTTCTTACTTTACCGTATCACTTTGATTGAGCGGACAAAATTCCAACACAATTACCCACACTTATGGTTAGTTAGGAATACTTTTTTATCACTACCTACTTACTTAACTTTACTTCCTTTCCAATCTTAAGACATAAAATGTGCCAGCCACAACTACAGCCTGTTCTACTAAATGCAGAATTCTTCAAACCTAATGGTCTAAATGAAAACAATTGAGCATGGTTTCATTTTGCATTTTCTTGAACCAGAACTCCCATTAATATACATTGTAAGATGAGAATAATGTACTACATAAAATTATGTAGGTTTATGAGCTTGTAAGGTTGGAGTACAAAATATTTCATTGGGTACATTTAAATATGTCATGTCTTGTGCATCTATTTCAATAATATTCAATAATAATCGGTTGTACAAATTATTTCTTGAATTATGTAATTATCAGCACTTAAAGACACAATCAGATCTGGCTGACTCAACATTTAAAAGTTGATTTCTAAGATAAAATAATAGCTATTTTTATTTACATTTGGTTTTGTTCCTAATTTACGCGGTAGAGGAATGTAGAATGCCTAGTAAATGTTAATGTCTTGCTTGGAGATTTTGTTGTCATTTATTCTGGTTTGATTTTATGGGGTGAGCGAACATTTAGAATAGTGTCCACAGTTAGCGATAAGTTACGATGACTGTTAGTGAGTCTATTTGGGTTGCTGCGGGACGAGATGCTATAATAGATGATGTTTTGGTTGGAGGAGAGGATAAATGAGTGTAAGACGGAGACGGTAAAGAACAAAGTGGTGTTGTGGTGATTTGAACAAAGTTGGTTGGAAACAAGAGCCAAGGGGACGATATGGTCCTTAATGAGTTTTTGTTTTCAAAGGAATTCGACATCACAACACTCGAGTGGATGTAATTTGTCAGGCTGACCCGCCCTCGTGTTCATGGACACAGGAGAGAGGTAGAAGGCAAGGTAGAGTAAGAAAAAATTCAACTGGATTGACTTTGAGTCTGACTCCCTCCGGGCATAAACAATGACGGATTTTATCTTCCTTGGTGTTGCAACATTCCCGGTCGCTCTTTCTCTCCCAGTCGATTGTTGATCAGAAGAAAATGGAATTAGCACCACGGGCTGGCTGTCTCTGTCCCAAGTCCTTTCGTCTCCGTTCTCAGAATGGAATGGTTGTGATTAATGTACTTGGGTCATCTCCGAACTGCGAATGACTTTTGAATTAATTTGGATTTGAAGATTAATATTTTCATACCTCAATGAGTATTTACAGTGAAGAGCAGAGTGGAGTTAAACCGTCTTAAAGCACCCACTCTCTGAATTTCCGAGCCGTGAAATTGTAATCGTACGGCGATCGACGATCGATAGTTTCGGGGAAAGTGCACAAACTGAATAGACAAAATTCCTTATAGAGGAAACACTATTAACAGTATCCTCTTGCTAAATTCATCCCTCTTTTTGTTCCCTTTGGCAGTTGTGGTGCGGGATAGTGGATGGAAAATGGAAAATACACGCTCACATTACTCTTTGCTGGTATCAGTTTGTCCCGGCATATCCTTGGTCCTCATCGTGGTTACGGCTCACCAAAGAAAACCATACATACATAATACACATATACGAAAAGAGATTAAAGGGCCCGCTCCAGAATACTCTACGTATGCAACTCAGCTACTTACTGGGAAGAGAGCTCCGAAAAAGTCAAAGTCATGTAAAGCGACAGAGATCTCCCCAGAGACTTCCAGTCAAAATGCTCATTTTTCAATAGGAACATTGAAAGTATCGTATCTGTAAGTAAAGCGACTTTTCAAAATAGAGGAGAGGATGTCATATGCAAAGAAGAGGAAGAGAAAGCATTGCATCTCCTGCGTCTCCACGCTTTTCCTAGACAGCAAAAAAGCAAAACGTTGACTGATGGGATCCGTTTCGTTGCTTTTCCCTTAAAAATTCAAAGCTTGGAGTTAAAAGGAGTTGAGAGGAGTCATATCCTTCTCTGAATCCAAGTCTTTTCCAGGAGCAATCACCCCAATTGAAAAGAAAGTCGAGATTTCTACCAGGAAAAGTACTGACAGACAAGACTCTTCTGTTCTATCAGTTCTTCGGGAGCATTCTCGGTGAGTCAGCTCAATTGATTGTGATGGATACTTTTTCTGCCTCAAGTGTCAACGTGTCAAGTGCCATTGTTCAATTCAGTCAAGCTACACAAGTACAGTTGCCAGTTTGTCTTCCACCACAGAATGGCAATGCAATTCTGCAGAAAGGAATATTATGCAATGTCTATTATGCAATCTGCCTCCCTATATACAATCCAATATCCTAAACTATTCTACCTCTTTCTTGCATACCGATCAACCATTCCGTTCTAGGCTAGTTTTATGGGAAATATTCTCACAATCACTTTACTTTTCTCTACGTGTCTGTGGGTGGTGGAACTGCAATTGCCAGATTGCAACTGCCACACGCGGCAATACCTACGTAATACTACTCAATCTACTGATACTACTTCTAGCTCAAAGAAAACGAAAACACTCATTCATCCAGTTACAACTTACAAAATTCTAGATCTACTGGTATATATTATTTTATCATGGAATACATGTAGGTAATATGTTTTTCAACAATGTATTATTCGTACTCTCGGTTAGTAGAAATTGTTACAGTTTTCCTCAATTGTCTTTGAATTGACATTGTTCCTGTAGACTGCTATATGCGTATCGTGGAATACATGGATGTCTGAGTAGATGTATTTATTACAGGATTCCCTGGGAAGAACCACGGATTGAATAACATATTATTTAGCTAAAATGTACTAGATCTAATCAAATGCACTAATTATCTGTAGTTGTAAGACTTTTCATGAGAATTATTTCATGTCCTTACCCGACTTTGTCCTTCGTTTACATAAAACGCATAAAATATACTTTTGACTGAACTACGATGTACGACTAGGAAAAAACTCGAACTGTTTGTATATAGCTATATTTACAGCACTTTGAGTCATTAGTCATTGTAAATTGTACATTCCATTACAAATTACAAACAAACATCAATTTGTAACTCATTTTTAGGCTCTACAAATTATTTCCTCAACTATTCAATATCACCATTACAGTATATATATAGATCTAATATTTATAAAATCCTCACCTACACCTTGAGTCATTATAAACAGTGTACACTGTACAGTGTACAATCCATTTTCCATTACAAATTACAAACAAATATTAATTTGGATTTTTCTTAGATGATGCAGCAATTACCGATCACAATTAGTAATAATGTTGACTTCAAGCTGTGTACATAAAATATTTCTACAAATGGATATCTGCAGAATAGATGTATACAGTTATTAGAATTATGACGGAAAACCAGAAAAGGTATTTTCGTAAGTCAAGAAGGATAATTGGGATTTTTCGGATCGATAGGAATATCGAAATAGTTTCTCGGTCAATCGGAAATACTGCAGATTAGTATTTATTTAAATGGAAATGGTAGTTTCTATTCTAGGATGCTATTTATGTGGTGTTGTCTATGTTTAGTAGGATGTTGTGTGGTGAATTGTAAGTCGGTTGGATGGATAGCGGAAGAAACGGGGAGAAAGGGAGATGGTCGGGGAATATCTTTAAGAGAAAAGACAATTTGGTTATATTGTAGAGACCGGGCACGGCTACATAGTTAATAAGACTGGTGATAGGGAAATGAAAAAGGATTTGGCTGTTGTACATTGTACATGTGGATGGATGAGACCGACAAATAAAAGGAGAGCAGACAGAAGAGAACTCACGGCAAGTCAACTCGAGTCTTTAGTCAGCCCAGCAGACAAGACAAGGAAGTCGAATCGACTGAAATGGCGTGCCATGCCATGGCATTCCGACTACTGACTCTCCAACTCCCAAGAAACACAGGATATATAAAGAAAAGACATATTATTGGTATAGAGCGTGGACTTATCTTTTGTCCCGATATGCATCCATTATAGGTGGGTAGGTATAGGTGGGAGAAGAAGGTAATCTTGGGCGAATGTTGTTATAATGGTGGAGAGAGAACATAGTTGATATTTTAGAGGTCTTTAGAGAGGGAGTAGCCCATTTCCGTGACTTATGCAATGCAATCAAATGATGAGTGAAAGCCAAGCCGACTGCCTTCACTTGACTCACGATTCACGATCAGCCAACTGAGAACTGACTACGAAACTAAACGAACGCGAACTCCTAGTGATCTAGCTATTCCACCAACTAAAAGAACGTTTTATGTTATGTAAGGCTGACTCTAATGTAATGTAGCAGGAAAGAAAAACAGTCAAGCTAAATCTTCCGTTCGTTCTACCGATGAAAAATTCAACACTTTTCACAAGATTTCCAACTTACACTCTTTCATGTGACGGAACACAACTCCCTCCCTTCCCATCCTTCACTTACACAATACCAACCTAAATATAAATAGACAAATACACCTTTACATAAACGTCCCATGTTCTAGTAATCTTCCTACATCCACAAATCTCTTGCTCTAAGAAATAATATTTTTTTTATGTGAACAATGCATCTGATTACTCTAATGTAGGATATATTACAATTAGAGCAAATAATTTCACCAGTTAAATAGGTCGTACGAATTGTCAAATTGTTAGATTTTCATGAGCAATATGTACCATTGAAAATCTATGTTGAATTAGCAATCTCCGTGGGTGGCTGTTGTAAGGAAAGGATTTTCCGTCGTTTTTTGTTATTGTGACGTGCTTTCTTTGTATTATTCAAATAGGATGTAAGTAAGAAGAAACATTATGCAAAGCAATGGAGTTGTGTGTGGTTATATTATTTTTCTTGAGTCATTCATGTCCAGGGGCTGGAGATGGAATTGGGTGGAAGCCTTTCGGAGTTGAGTAGAAAGAGAATGATGAACCGGGCACTTAGGGAAATTGGAGACAGAGGAAGTTGAGAATAGAGTGGAGGCAAAGGGAAAGGAAGAACAAACGCGAGATACTCCTTCTCTCTACCACCAAGATATACTCATATACTTTCTACGTGTGTTATTACATTCTTACATATGTACACGGACGGATTATCTGTATTTGGATAAAAGTCTTTCACCAAAATCCCAACACAGCTAATCGTAAGTAGGTATTCAAAGTACATATGCTCTTTTCCCTCTGGGCGCACTTTCCTATACAGGATTTCGAAACCAAATGGGTTTCTAGGTTCTAACTTCTAACATATACTGCAACCATTATGAAACTAAATATTTTTACATGCGTAATCGTGCAAAAAAGAAACTGAAAATCTAATGCGATTTCGAATCAATGATTTTACTGCTGTAATTAACACGATTTTTTCTAGTTTTTTAATAGGTACTTGGAAAGTTAGCACATGAAACCCTTTTTACATGCGTAAACATGTATAATATAACTAAAATTGAAAATCTAAGTAATTGATAATCGCCTGCTCTTCAGAATGAATGAGTATACTACCATAATACATAATTCCGTGGGCAAGATATTGCTTGCTACTATGAAATTAATTTTACATATCCGATGTTTATTCATTGGTTTAAAAATCCACTTTACAGCTGAAGAGTTCAGTAAAATAGTGTATGAGAATCTTTGGTAAATCGGGTGATATTTGAAAATATATCGGTTTTCCGAAACCTTGAGTTGTATCTGTGCGAGTAGTTTTGTTCCACTTTAGGTATTATTCCAGTCGCTCCCTTTCATTTTCATTGGAAAAGGAGTGGACAAGTCTGCTTTCCAATTTACATGCCGCAGTCTACCACTAAAGAGGCCATTCTCTATTTAAGAGGAGAAAGTCGTGTTTGGATTCCGTTCTTTACATCATTGTTCTAAATGTGTAGATATATGTATAGGGATTACTTGATGTGCATAGTGACTGGGACTTATTCGGATTTAGTTGGACTATGCAGGTGGCCACCCATCCATTGCATTAATGGGAGAGCGGGAATGGAGGGTACCCGCCCTCAATAAAAGCATTGCCTCATAAAAGTTGGCTGCCCGGGTTGGACAAGAAACAGTGCCATCACTTTATATTCTCTTTGCTATTCCTCGGCATGCACACGAAACTCGGTGGACTGCACGAACTCCCGTCCAGGGAAGAAGAGCATCCCGGCCAACTCCTCATCCTCTCATTATCCAGACAGAGCTTCGCCTTTTACACACAAGTTCATTCAGTCTGCATCAGGACAAAAGAGCCAAATGGCCCAACCACACAACACAAATTAGAGACTTGCATTCCGACTCTGACTGGACTTCTGACTTTGCTGCTGGACAACAGAAGCAGGAAGTCTCTGTCAGTGTGATTCATTCGCGGCACTAGTTGCCTACCACTTCTCCTCTGCCAAACATGCTCATGTTATCTCCAAAGTAATCATAAGTACTTACTCTGAACCTACTCAACATTTAGTCCCGTCTCCCGCCCACTCATTCCCCGCCGAATCCAGCCCTACCACTTACTATCTCTCCAATAATCTTTCTTTATCATTTATTAAGCATAAAAACCGAATTACAGTGATGGAGTGCGCACAAAATATATGCTTTTGCTATCTTGCCCTGTTGTTTCTGTTACAACAGCACCAAATTATGATTTGAATTCTAATTGATAATTATTGCGTAAGGCTGATGATAATACTATACTCGAATTGTAAGTATTGGACTAATTAATTCAGAGAAATCTTAATGTATACTCACGTAACCTGTAAATTAACAGGGAAAAATGATTGTACATAGCCATGTGTCCGATAGAAAGGGATATGATAGAGATATTCAGAAAGATTAAACAAACAGGATGAACTTAGTAATTTGTTTTCCACTGCAATTACAATTTACCATGCTTGATTAATATGCGAGAGTTTTAATCATGAGACGAAATCCATCTTTCAATGTAAACTAACATTAAATACTCCCTCCTTGTTACTGATTGATGACCTTGTTAAACTATCGTAACTAATAATTGCAAAAATATCTTTATTTGCGAGATCTCCAATTATTTATGATGACAATATTAATATTATAGAAACTACTAATCTCCCAGCATTGTTACCCGATATCCAACATGGGTGGAATTAGTTATAAAAATCTTACGCAATCTTTAAATAAAGAAGATATATCTAATCAATTTAGATGATAAACCGAACTATTTTCCTATCTATACTACTTATTATTAGAATAAACTGTCCTGAGATAAAAACTAATTTCGAAAGTACATCTACAATTCCAAAATGTACAGATATAGTTGATTGTTGACCCTCCTGATGATGGCATTCTCTTTGTTTCGGTAAAAAGGTTGGCCGTCTCATTTGTAATTAGTGAAGCAAAGAGTCACTTTAGCAAATGGAATGGACATGGGAAGCGAGGGATACTTTTGATCTGCGAATCACTTGGATCCAAGTTGAGATATAAAATTTTGATGAGATTTGTTGAGGAAAGCTGATCAGAGTGGATGAGAAAAGAAGAGAGTCGCTCCTAGGATTGAAGGATGAGTACTAAGTAACTAGTACTCTCTACATAGAGAAAGAAAGGCAGAGTAAGTCAAGTCAAATCAGGGAAACCGCTAAATTCGAGGATTTTGTTATAGCGATAGGCTAGTTATAAGGATCTAAGGATTGTAAAGACGATTGAATGATTCAGTGATGCCGAGCCGGTCTTGATACGATCGCGTATGCCGTGCCATATCTGACAACTCTAATTGTTTCTTTCTCCAAATAATCTTTTGGCAATTAACAGCCTTTTTGCGGCGGAGAAGAGCTCGGGATCACATATCACATCGTGCCGTGCCGTCCATCCCATCACCCATGCCACATTTGTTGGCGGTGCTGCTCAGAGAGTTGTTGAGAATGAAATAGGGAATGAAAAGAGGGTAAGATGCAATTCCACTGCTATAGATCACATGGGTATAGGGAGAAGGTTTTATATGGGACAGAAGAGTGCACAGTGGATCGCATTAGCTGACTGGCTTTGTGAGCTGCGAAGAAAATAGAGGGAGGAGGATGAGTCCGAATGCGAATGTCGAAGATTTAGCAAATGTCTGAAGAGACGGAAATGTGGCTGAGCAAAGCCGCTTTCTTTTACTCTGGAGTCAGATAGTGCAAACTGAAGCCTCTGCCTGTCCAACTGTATCGCTTTGTGTACCAAAGTGCTTTGATCAGATTTCATCCGACTTGCCACAACTTATCGGGGCAACTGATGGGATGATGTGATCGACAATTTTCCTCACGTTCCACTCTCTTTTCTGGGTGGCAGGCATCCTTCGCTTTGGCATTCGATCCACTGCATTAGATTCCTTTATTGGAACTTGGAACCTGGCAGGGAAGGAAAAAGAAAACCCCACGGAGGTATATCACCGAATACCTATACACATTAACTCCCAGTATTACTTTTTCCCTCTTGGACAGACACTTTTCTATTTGTACTTTCCTCATGATGACACGCTAGCCGCAGAGCAAGCAAAGAAACATCTAAATGAACATTTATTTATTATTTTAATTCTTATTTATGTGCGGGGGAAATCTTTCGGAGAAGACAGCTCATTTTTAACAGCAGATACATTCTTTCCTCTCTTCCAATTACTGGAAAACGCAAAGAAAAGATCGAAGGAATGTCATCTTGATTATCTTCTTCTCTCGACTAGCCATCGCTATACCTTCTATCTAGCTCTACTAAATAACTACTGCCCATGTGTTTCTACGAGACCTTTTTTCTTGGGTAGCTATCTCATGGAATTGCATCCAGCATTCATGGTCAGGCCAAACCAGTTCAATCAAATTCCCAATTTTCTCAACCAAGTTTTTACTGGAACGAGGCAGAGACGAGTAAGTAAAAGTTGACTGTAATTATAATTATGTAGCAATCACTTTATTTTTGATTATATGTTGTGTGAACGTACCTGTCTCAAGCTACAGGGTGAGTTAAAACTTCCTAACCCTTTCCATCTTTTTCCAGTATCTAGTTCTCAATAGGTCTCTATTTACACACAAGAAAAGGGTTCTTTAGTCTACAAAAAGTGTCCTAATGCACTTTATTGAAAAATTTCAACTTGTTCATCAGTTCTCTCAGCCAAATGAGTTTTCCCTCCAAGAAAATGTTCCAATGTAAGAAGGATGATGTTCTGTGGAGACAAGTCAACTGAGCACCCTGGCCAGAGATCTAATAACGAACAGAAAAGAGA
>JABASH010004466.1:0-13958 GCA_019776445.1 Tomocerus maximus | reverse complement strand
TATACTTAGTAATAACATTTTGCAAATGTAATGCAATATTTAGTTATGCAATTTTCAAACCTTTAGATTGGCACTGTTGGTAATTACTTTATTTACGTATACGAGTAAACAGCGTCTTGTATACAGTACATATAAGTATGAACAACATACTTTCATTATGAAAGGATATCCACATCATTAAGTATTGCATAATATGCATTTAAAATTATTTACTTTTGTTTAGAGCTTTTAACGGGGGAGTCTGGACCAGTCGAAAAAGATTAGTAGGGATACATTTATCATATGTAATGAGATGCTATACCGATAGAAGTGTATTGTATACGCCACAATCACCAGTGGGATGGTTCTGAGTATACTGGCACAATCGTGTAAAGTGCATTGAGCTGTAGTAGCTATTATGTGCACTTACAATGCCTATAGCATTTGCATTGCACACAACGCAATATCCAAATTAAATATTTTACGGTCCATAAATTTTGTATCATTATTATCATGTAAATGATGGAATCATGCAGTAATGATTGTATTCCAGCATTCCAGGTTGCTGCATGTTACTTAAATTTCACCTTTGTACTCTTGTGATTCATAAAATAGCTGTTTGCCACTATTTAAATGACACTAACAAGATCCAAAATAGAACATGAAACCAGGAAAATCAGGATCACACCAGTATTGCTCCCTGTAATGAAATGTGGTATTTTTGTTCTTCAGACATGATGTTGAATAAATTATTTGAACAGATGAAACCTCGATTCATGAAAGGTATTTTCTCTTTATTTGCAATCACAGGTGATCTACCTTGCATGTAATTAATTTCAAAATGTCAAAAGGAATCTCATGGAAAGAGATCCTTTTCTCTGAAACCATTTATTTCTATTGAACCACAGAGCTTTATAGAGATTTGCATTGTAAGTAACTCGCTTTCAACTCCAACACGATGTCAATATCATGTACCAGTTGTAAGCATTTTAATTGCTGATGGATATTTTACTGGTATTTACCCAATTCTCTGTTAAACATTATTTCTATGACACAATGATCAGTGGAAATCTGCAGAATCCACAGCGTTAACAAATTGTAGAGCTTGCTCTTGTGTTCTAGTACCTTTCTTATGATAATTTTAATTTAATTTTTAACTAATTGCTAGGGTACTTTAGTTAAACTAAGCCTGTACATTGTTCCTAGTCCTGATTTTTCCTCAACTAGCAATTTGGGAACCAAGACTGATAATTGGTTGGTTGGCAGTGGCAGCCGAATAGGAAGGTACTACAATCAAGAGCTAGTACAACTGGGAGGCATTACGATAGGGGAGATACTACAATTCGGGAGGTTTTAAGTTGTTACCCGCTTTGTGCTTTATCAGCCATTTGTGCAATGCGTACCTTAACACAATACACCCACGTCATGTTTAAATCTATAAACAGTCATTAATGGTAGTTAATGATCATGTAATTCCAGTAAGCATGCAATACGTGTGAATAATAATAGATGAGAACATAAAATATCATTAATATGTAACTTGCCTACACTATTTAAATAAAACTACTGCATGCATTAATGCTTTAATCCTTAGGATGTACATCGGATTGGTTCGACAGTTACATTTGCATTCATTACGTAACCACGTAATTACAGCAGAGATCACAAAATATAAACTCATTTGCGTACTCTTAATTAATGCCTTTCATTGTTCAAACATAATGGAATAAGTACATCAGCTGCAGTATTCTCTAAGCGTTAAAATGAGAAATGATTACTTTCTAACTAACGAGCTGTATGACGATCGAGTCTAGATTAACTTTACGTACTTCACCGTAAACGATATACTAGTATTGTTCAAACTTTGGATCCAAAAAAAATAATTTTCTTACATCGGAAAATTATATATCACATTTGATGATACAGATATGGCGGGTTGATTGTTATCATATTATCAATTTTAATTATTTTCGACATTCACAAACTTCTAGGCCAATTACCGATCGTCTTAAGTATGTATGCATTTTTGTCACCCGTATTGAACCAAAAAATCCCTGAAATGTCAACCATTTTAACCCATTACTATTTTGGTTACTGAAACCTACTATCCTGTTTAATATTGAACGATCATATGCAAATTGTGCACCCGAAATTTGAAGAAACTGCGGAATTTTGTGAGCCAACTTATCACTTCGACTTACAAGGATTGTCTCTTCAAGACTCATCCATACTTTATCGGTCAAGGAAAAACCATCATTTTCATTATATACAGAGTTTGAATCAGTTACCACTCTTACTCTATGAAAAAGGTGTGCGTCTAAAAATGGAGTTTCCCAATTGGCTAGACATGACACAGCTATAAATGATACTTAAATAATATTCCTGTTATGAAGAAAAAATAACCCAGTAAATCATCTTATACTTACCAATTATTTTTCAGAAACATAGTAAAAATTTCAACGGATAGTATGGAAAGTATGTGATTTAATACATGAATTTATTAGCTGTACTGATTTTCGGTATATGCAAAGAAACAAGGCCCATGAAATCATTTATAATTATTAATCTGTGATGTAGAATACATTGGATATGAAAATCCTTGGCTGCAATTAAAAACAGTAGCAATTTGCTATCGCATAATAAGATGAAGGAATTTTTAACACTAGGCTATTTGTGTGGGACGGAACTTTTTAGTTAAGGTCTAGAGGAAACCATGAAAGTGACTTTTTTGTTACAAGGTGACAAAACAATGGATACTAATACTCATGAACTAATGTACTTATTTGAGATTTAAGATTATCAAGGCATATCATTTCACGCCTAATAATTTCTCCAGTATCCTTTGCACACTGTAAACAGCATATTGATGCTCTAAATCGTGGATATACTATGCTTGACAAAATTTCAGCCCTTTACCTTAACTATGTGCAACAAAACTGAAAGTCAAATACGTCCTGTGTTTTCTACATAGGTTTTTGTTTTCTCTGCGGTGAGAATAACTCCTACAGTTGCAATCCATAGGAAAGAAACCATAGGAAAATATTTTTAATTCGTTGGTTCATATTCAAATGTAGCAATGGATTACTAACATTATGTATCTATATTAATGGTTTAATAGCTCAACATATTATGGGTGTTCGTAGTACTGGTAGATGTTTACTAACTAATTGTAATTAGTACATAGGATTACTTGTGGTTTGTATTAACTACATTACTACCTGTACATATTTTTAAGGTTTCATTCATATAGGTACTCATTACGAGCCAATATTTTTCAGCCAGTGCAACTGCTATTATTTAGCATTTGGTCTTTGGAAGAGTGAAATAATAAAATATAATTGGAGAGCATAATACATAGCAGCATAAAATATGATTTATGCAATGAAACTATACAGCTAGCCAAACCTCTACCCACTACCCACATTAGATTCATATTCCTTGGTATTATTTATATGTAAACTGCTCCTGCCGTTCCATTTGTACAATACCAATGTAAGAAAAGAACTGAAAGTAATTAAATTAGCAATGAAACCTCTGTAATGATTTAATATGACGTGAGTCAAAAATGCATAATTATGTGCATTGATTTAGCCTTACTTAACAATTAGTGCTTGCTTAACAGTCAGTTCTAAGGCTGGCTTACATTATGAAATATTCTGATACGGTAATATAATACTAGCAACCTTGAACAACACACTTTAGTAGTTTTGAGCAAAACATTATACTTTATAGTTTTAGCTACTTACTTTTAGTTACAGCCACAAATAAATATTTGCCAGTAGTCTTTTGCGATACTATTAAATGTTGGTAAATGAAATAAAAGAGTATTTTATGTGCAGATTTGCATTTACGAAGAATTGCAAAGTGTTTGCATTCAATTATCTCTTAAACATTGTAGCTGCCATTAATATTGGACCTGATAATCGTGTCTAGGCTGAAATTGGATTGGAAAAATTAGATTGATGTTATCAGTTTAGAAGCTATATGAACATTTGTAGCAGTTATAGCATACATGATCAATATAAATGTTTCAAATTCCGAATGACACTATTTCGACTAAATATTCGATTGTGATGGTACTATGGTGCTCTGTACGAGGTTTGGTTTGTTTTCAGTTTTCACGAGTTTACATTCACCACCGTGTCACACATGTCTAAACGTAGCCAACCTCTGACCATAATGTTTTCTTATCGTAAATCTTGCCATCATTTGTATCTGCATATCTATATCGGTTTTAGTATAACATAGTTTGAAGCATAACTGCAAACTGTAAGCCAGGTTATTATAGTAGGAGAGTAGTATATCCCATTAAATTTATGAATTGATGGTGACAGCCAGCGCTGTATTTGCGAACAGATGCAGAGGACATTTCGGCATGACAGCCAAAAGATAAATATAGCTTAGGAAGCATTCACCATGGGTAGTGAAGGCATTGCACTATAAAGATTGATTGGCACAATACATGCTTCGAACTAACTCATGTTTATGCAGCCACAATGGAATTAAAAAAATTTAGATGCCAATCTCAGACAACATGTACAGTGAAAGGTAAAACAAAATTTTGTGACCCATTACCAGGAATTGACTACCAATTTATGCGAGTACTTCGGACGGAGTATTAACTTGGGAACATGGAAGATCGTAAAGAAAGGCAGTAAAGCAAAATAAACTATTTAAATAAAATGCACACATCCATTAAAATAAACTAAACCAACTTGTCAATATGTAGTGTAGTACAAGTAACATTTCTATGCATACACATGTGTTCTCTCACGCTTTTTTTATAGCCCACATCTTTTTTATTAAACACACGAATATTGGGGAAATTGATTTCTAATTTTCAACACCAAATATTCAAAAAAAAATACAAAACAATTTTCCGTATAATATAATATAATGTAGATATTCAATGGCCAATCTAGTGAAAACTTATCCTATAAATACTACCACTTGTGTGTATTTACTATATATGTAAATTGCATAATTACCAATCATCAAACGATCAAATTCTACGATGAAATTTTCCTCAGTGTTGTAGAATTGTTCCTTGTCCAGAGATCAAAAAATGTTTGTATGCTAAAAGAAACAAACGCATGGTGACATTTGGAAATCTTAATTCGGCTATCATGTTTCATGACACGAAGTTTGACCACTGTATTGGAAATTATAAATTCTATCCGTAAATTCTGGTATCATGTAGTCTTATATTTTATTTTATGTGTTATATGCAGTTTGCTGTATTCCCTAATTTATAAAATCATTTAACTGGTTTTTCCGAACTAATATTTTTGTAATTTATAGGTAGGTACTTCGAACCATACAGATATATATGTAATATACAATTTATGTTATTCGTAAATAGAAATATAAGCTATGCGCTTACAAATTTCTCTTCTGCCAAATGCCAACTACCACTTTTCTACACCAACAATACTAGAATTGAAACTCTCATCACAAATTATAATAATGTAACATAAGAATTACCTATAGTTGTATGTTTTCTTTTTGTAGACTATTCATTACGGTTTTACTCCAGTAATTCAATTTTTAAGTTTGATCTTCTTGTTTCTACCATAAATGTAGATCCTATACTATTGACGTGCATATATTGTAATTCGTAATGCAGGTATGTAGAAAGCTGTAAATACTTCGATCTTTTTTGATACATAAATTAACCATAAGCAAAACCATTAGTAAAATAATTGAATTAGCCGTATAGGTAAAGTTGTCCCGAAAAAGAATAAACTAATTCAATTCAAGTTGAGTACCACAAATTGTCACAAATTGTATACACTAAAGTAGATAAGATCCGTGGAGTAAATTTGTCATAACCAAGGTTAATTAAACTAGGGAAAAGGTCTAGGTCACTATTTCTATTAATCCTACACATTCATGTAATTATTTAGGAACCAACTAATTCGGTTGATTCTTAACTGATTGTAATAATTCTTTCTCAGTCTCTGTCATAGTCATGTAACATGTTCTGAAATAAAACTATTGTAGACATATTTATAGAAGTTACTTCAACTGTGGGCAATCCTGGCTCATCACAATACAATCCTTTTACTTGAAACTTCTACAGCTAACTAGACTTTCCATCTATGTTGTTCACGAAGAACAGATCTTGTTTTATCGGCCCATCTACCGCTGTTATTCCACTTATATTTTGAATTTTGTGCATTCTTTCTATTGACACAGACGGAGCAGATAGCCCAACAACCGTTCGTGTTAGGAACGAGAGATGTCTTAAGCAATGGTAATAACATCATACTTTCCTCATGTTCCTGCACTCTGAACCGACACAGCTGATCTGTGGCGGCCAACAACACAACAGCAACTTGTTAGAAACTATGACCTCAAGTTATAACTGTCCATTTAAATACAATCTACATTTAACTAATAAAGGAATAACAAATGTGTAAAATCCCAGCAATGGTTACATACAAAATAAAGTACCCAAACCTGGCCTCTTAAGCAAATGGCTGTATCTTCTTCATTTATGAAAATAAATGTATAATCATATTTCTTTAACTTAACATGACCATAAGGGACACGTTAGAGAACTTCAGGCGATAGTGTTAACAAACTTTAAATTGTTTGCAACTTAATACATCGTTTTGAGATTTTTATGAACAAGTGGTTTAAAGTTGTGAAGCGGACCAGCTTCTGGTGCGCAGGGCTTTACTATTTTGCATACTACAAGTTAGTATAGCAAATAATATCCAATCGTAATAAGCACAATGCTACTAATCTTGGGCCTTGGCCCAACATACCATCTTTACACTAGATTAATGGTATTAATATTAATGCAGCTTGCATATTGTTGACAATTCTAACGTAACGATGTGGCCGCTAACAAAATACAGCTTCATTAGGAAAAAATCTGAGAATTATCTACAGATAGGAAATTTACAATGTTGAAAATCACAATTTTAAAATATTTGTAGTTATTCTACCAATCAGTGTCCAATGGCAGTTTTAATATGATTTATGCTATAATCGCTTTCAATGAGCTTTAATTCGTATAATAATGGAAATACTAAGGCATTAAATCATTTATTTTATTTGATGAGCTGTGAGCCTGAGTCTAGGGTCTACGGCCCTGAATACCTGTACTGACAGGGTAAAGCTAAGCAAGCAAGTTATCGTAAACAGAGTCGTAGACAGAAACTCCACTGCGATAGAAGTACAGGATGGTAAACTGAAGATTAGTAGATATTTTTATGTATTTTACATTGGCATAGCTTAGAAGTACAAGTGTATGTATGGAATGGTATAGTCAAATGGTTAAACTGTGGCATGGTGTGGCTATGGTATCGCATGTGATGACTTACCTGTCTTGTTCTATCTCATAGCTTAGCTTTACCTTGCCAATGTCAATTATGACCTCAAAAAGGTCTTCTCACACTCACACAATCCACACTGTACTAGAACTAAACTGTGAGTGAGTGAACGTAGCTCATTTATTGTACACTTGATACTGAATTCTCATTAAAGTGTATGTATATGTAGTGTAGCTATAAGATTGCCACTCGTATGTAACCATTCTCTATTATATACACAATTACTTACATTTTTACATTATATAGTCCTTTGATTTTGACTTCTGCTGCCTGGCCCAGCTCTGTGATTGCAATAATGTTGATTTGAGCAAGTGGCAAGCAGACAAACTATCAAATCGACTTCATATTAACTATATCCAATCAACTAATACTGCTTAATGTGTTTGTAGTACATTATTGAGTAGTCGACACGACACGAAACCAAGTCAATCAATATATTCAGTATAATTGCAAGAGGTTACAATCCCAGAGGAAATTCCAACCTAAATTCTTCGACGTGAGTTCTAAATAAACCTTAAAAACCTTAACAATTAAAATATTCAACAATGCTACTACTCTTTCCATTTTTATCCAACTTTTATAGTTTCCATTGTTAAACTATATTCTCAATAACACTTTACCGTACGTGCACTGATTATTAGCTTCACTAGTTCTGATCGTCAAAAACGGCTTTATTTATGCACTTAGGCACTTTACCTAAAACAACTAGATTATTTTGTACTAATAATCCACGGGTAATGTGCATTTCTGCATAAATACATAATTTCCAACTTGTATTCCTAATGTAACCCATATTTAGTTTTTAGCTCCATTAATTCATTCATTTTGCGTTTGTTTTTATCCTGTGCGCTACATAGAAGTATAGACAAAATATATACTACACTCTAATTCCTCAATTATGTGTTATTGGATTCGATAACGCCAAAAATCAATACCAGATTCACTGACCTACTGGTTATTAAGCATTGTACACTATTTTAAGCTGTGTCTACACATATTTCTCTTTAGACAATTTTTTAAAGCGTATTTGTACATTTAATTGCTATTTCCAAGTTATTATTTCGGTAACTGTATATAGCTGTACATAAAGTTGCGCAATAATCACACATTGCCATTCTAAGTGAACAATAAATTCTATGACTAAACCATTGGCTTAGTCATAGTGTGTCATTCGACATCATGTCATTGTCACTTAAGTGTCAAATGTGATTTCATCCACGGACACAAAATCTTAAGCAATTAGCACTTCATAATAGTCATAAAAATCTACGCAATATATAAGCACCTATTCGAGAAAAACTGTAAGCATTAACATTTGTCCTCCGTAGGGATTTGAGAAACATACTTTGGTCAATTTAGTTTGCTTAATTGTGCATAATTCAGACATTTACATAGTATTAGATACTAAAATATAAATAACAGAATTACTCATTCATTTATTTAGTTTATACTTAGGTATGCTTATTTAAAAATTAATTCGTAAAGATTCCAATCTAAACTTACATATTGTACTAAACTGTTGAATGTGTCCTCAATAGAAAGAGGAAATGTTTTTGTTTACTACTTTATGGTTTGCCATTCCTGCGTTTGTTACAATTGTGTTTACTTAATTGACCAACAATAACATGCCCATTGCTTGTTCGATCTAAATTAATGCAATATTTTTGTTTTTGTAGAGTCGCAAACGTGTTGATGGACTGTTAAGTACAACTACTCTGGATCCGATGGACAGTATGTGATGAAGCGTTGTTGATTTTATACTTGCAATCATGGTTGTGACTGTCACAGCCCAACTGGATACTCTCGGATTTTTAATGAAAACTGCATGCAAAGAAATTCCAGGTCTGGGAGCAAAAGATAGAAATGAGTTTCTCGATCGCCATTATCAAATATGAAGTTATTTTAAACTGACAACTTATCTTCGCATACCTCACAGAGATTCTTGAAAGTATACGTCAAAAGAAAAATTCAATCAAATTGACTGACTTCGTCGTTTACTTTGTACCTTATTGTATGTCTACTGACTGCTCTTTCATTCGGTCGCTCACATTCAGAATTGCTCACTCAGTGGACTACCAAGTATTATTTACCTGCTTTTAAATCACAATATGAAAAGTTCGGGTCGTAGATTAATTATATGATGGAAATTATTACTCGTGTGTTCTACTGTTAAAAATTAACCGAACGTCTGTTCTACTCTTACGACAAACTCTGGCCACTCCTCTCACTTTGTAAGTTAACAAATTTTCTATCATGCTATTTTACCTCATAATAGATAATTGGTTATAATGTGCCCGCTGAGACATGTCATTAGGAAAAACATATAAAAGCCCGAGAATAAAGTCGGTTTCCAGCTACATGGTGCACTACGTACTACATTTCCATGCCGCAAAATGTGTGCATGTGCATTATGCATGTAGTATGTCTAGTAAATACTTTAAATAGTAATAAACATTTAAAAATAATTTTATTTAATAAATTATATCAATTAGACCAAAGCTAGAATTAAGTTTGTATGTATATCCTATCTATTTGTGTTTTATATTCTATTAATCCGATATTTGAGTATAAATTGGTTTGGTGTTTTAAATAGAAATTGCGTTTTTTATTAACGAGTAAATCTGCAAAATTGTTGCTAATCTGTAAGATAAATTGAAAGTGTCAATGTAAGTGAGGTAGAGTTAATGCCCATGAAATGATTTACTTAAGATAATCATGGGCGGGCAGGAAGGATTCGTCATTGTCCAGATGTATCAATAACTACTTCCTTTTTGTAAATGTGGAACTTTAGCTTTGATATTGCTTTGTAATCGGTTGGTTTAATATCGCGTTTATGTATCTCGTAATATTAGTCATGAAAAATATGAGGAGAAAGTAAATAGGGAATAAAGTAGGATTTTATGTACGAAATGCAAACATGAGTTTGGTGGTGTAACCTTCGGTTGATAGTTGCTTTAGGAGTTGTAGGTGTAATAAGTACGTCAACGTTTGTGTATTTCTAATCTTGAATGTACAGAGTAAGGAATAATGAAATGGGCAAAGCTATCAGTAAATGTAATTGCGAAATTCTGAGTGTGTTCTTGTCACGTCATATTTGGTATTGGATGGTTTGTCTACTAACAAAGCAGTAAATGTATAATATTACCGAGATATACAATCCTATATAGGCAGATAGTGCGCAATAGGTTGTCTGTACTGGATTGTGTATTTGTAATAATATAGCTCAACATTAAATAAACAAGGATTACTCTGGTAAAAATTAGCCTTAGACTATATCTACTTTTAACGAGACACTTTTAACGGCTAATAGGACTATCTGTATCGAATGATAATCCGGCATATGTATGTAAGTATATGCAAATAGCAGTTGAACTAATGATATATAGACGCTGACACGTTGACTCTGCATTTATACGAAATAATAATAATAAAAAGAGCAAAGTTCATAGGTACTGCATTAGCTACGTGGTAGGAGAAGACAAAAGTAAAATCAAGGCTTGTTTGCTGAAGGGAATTTGATTTTGTTGCACATATGTGGGCTAAACTCTTTCTTGTGAATGTTTATAGTCTTTATGTAATAAGCCATTACATAACAGTTCGATTTCCGTTCATTTCCATATCTGATTCTCTGCTTCATTCCCTTGTATCTCCCACGATGCCCAATGGTGGTAATAAAAAGCTATGTCATGCCACACTATCAAGCAAGAGAGTGCCATAAAGTAGTAACACATGTTCTACAAAGAAACTGGCGATTCCTTTCCAATCTTTTTTATCTCAGCAGAAGTTTACTTATCATTACGATTCTGATTTTTTCCTGTTTTTTATTAGCTTCTCTCTTATACTCCTATATCTCTAGTACCGGCTTTTACTTTCATTTTTTATGATTCAATAACTTTACATAGTTTCAGTCTTGCATCCCATAATACGTAACGAAATTAGCTATTTCACCAGCAGAATACGCTCAATGACCTAATGAAATCATTCTCAATACATTCTATTTATTTTATTGGGGTTTCATTAAATCATTCCTAATTAAATCATGTCACTTTTGTAATCTTGGATTTTCGACAGGTTTTCTTAAGACACAATGTCAATCACAACTATATAGTTTTATTAGGCCCTTTAGTGTTGAAAGTAGATTTCTATGGGTAATTGGATAAGTTTACTCGGTCGGTTAGGCTTAAGAAAGGAAACCTTCCTAGTGAGACTGCCTAATGTCTAAGTATATCTATATTAAAGGAGTACATCGCCTTGTACAGTGTGATTCAGACTAATTAGCCATAAATCCATACATTACCATAAATGACACAGTCATATTTTATTACTGGTATAGAGCCACTAAAGGAATTACGTGAAAATGGTGCTGGTACTAAAGTATACTCAAGTACTTGCTATGAACTGTGAATGAGAAATATTATGCGTCGTTTGAAATGCATTTCATACAATGTGTCCTCAACATGCAGAACACTATTTGTAGAAACCGCAATATCCACGGGTGTACAAGGTATATCATTTACGTAAATTATGTCCTACTGTCTCTATTAAAAGAAGCATTTTGATAAGCTCAGTTTTTCTATGGCTTCTATTCAACTTGATGCAGAAATAAATGGTTGCATATTTAAAGAACAATTTTAAACCCTTTCTGTTGGGTAATTTGTTATTCTTTCTTAGTTTTCTCTAGAAGGACTAATAGTTGCCTACCAGTGCGCCACTGCCGACGGCACTAAATTACCTACGTTTACTCTATTCTTACTAACTAAGTCTTGTTAACTCAACTTACTGCATTTTGCGCATTCCTACGTAGTTTTGTAGACACCCAGTCTCTCTTTCTTGATTCTTCATTATTTGCAGGAGATTTTATTAATTACATTTCTTGGTACACTATTTAGAGATTTGGGAAATATAGTTGAAGCCAATGATATATCAGTTAGTCCAACAGGGATACCAATACTGAGTTTTGGTCAACATAATATACGAGTTCAAAATACGTATTCATGTTAAATGTCGATTTCAAAGTAGGTGAGCATGTTTATTTTGTTAAGCTTCGTCTCAGTTTAATTTCATCAATTTCCTTCCTCTAGTGGGTGTATATGTAAATTGTTAAATGTCGATTTCAAAGTAGGTGAGCATGTTTATTTTGTTAAGCTTCGTCTCAGTTTAATTTCATCAATTTCCTTCCTCTAGTGGGTGTATATGCAAACAGGAAAAGTTAATGAAAACCTAAGATTGTCCAGATTGGACCTACTCTTGAGTCTAATTTATGGTTTTACTGATACAGAGATAGGCGAAATATTATTTTGTGGTTTATTAACCTATGAAGTAATGGGATATTTCGTTCATCATGTACAGTTGAAACAGTTCTGGTCTGCAGTGCTAAAATTTGTCGGTATGATAAGTGGAGAATGTTACATTTGTTAAAATAATACAGTTTGCAAGTTGTGTAGTGTCGAGGATTGTATTCCCTTTTTGTACATACCTATAATTATCTGAAGATGTTATTACGATCAATTTGGAGTGATGCCTTGCAATGACAGGCCAAACCACTTGAGATTGATGCATGGCTGACTATGAAAACTCATTAGTTTAATCCACAAGGAACGTGCGTGTAGTGTAATTCTTAATGTGACAGCTATGTTATTTTTTCACTTCCTTTTTTTCTGATGCCCACACTGGGTTAGAAGTTATCGTGGCTCGTGTTTAACCAAAAGTCAAAGTACTCGATATAGATAGAGTACTGCAGCGAATGGGGGATGAGGTTATACTGAGAACTGCTGTGAAGTATAATAATATAACCAAAGTGTGTAATGTGTACGTATCTGCAGACAGAAAAATTAAATATGTGTGCATACGAATGACGCATCTACTTACAATTAGTTCACTTGATATTCTCGGTTGTTTTAACAGCTTAGCAATTGTAAATTTTTTGTGAGAGTGATTATTTATGTGTTTATGTGGTGGGGGTTAACATTTAGCCTTAGCTGATACAGAATAGTAGTGATTAGTAGAAATAAACTAATGAGGGATCACACTGTTCTCTTCTTCGGCCTAATTCTTACACATATGTCCGCTGTCGGCAACTACCATACTTGATAAAAAAAGAATTTACAAACACAAGTATACAATCTATAAATGTTAGTCTGTGTCAACCCTTTCGCGTTTAAATTTAACTCTAACCGTTTTTATTGTTGTGTATTTCAGAGTCATTCCCGTCTCATCTCCGCTTTACTCTTCATTCTCATCTGATTCCTCTCCAGCAACCAATTTTTCATAACTACTACCATGGAGGAAGAAACGAGCTAGTTTACAAACATTGATGTTTGAAGCTGCCAGCAGGAAAGCGCCTATCGCAATAGTGCTCCTTTCGATTCTACTACATCCTCTGTATTATCTTCGGAATAGTTTCGCTACTATCCTTTCGCAGACAGAATTAAATCAAAGTTTAACAAGTACATTGAACTTGGAATTAAATAGTACTGAATTACTATTCATTTACGGAAGATCACGTCACGGGTACTTAAAAGGGAATCAAATTAATTAGTTGGAATAGCCCCACAAGATTTTTAATTGAAGAGAACAGACTGGGAATACAAGTATACTTCTTTCACGGTGAAAATGCCGATTCCTCCTCCACCGCCC
>JABASH010004465.1:0-13959 GCA_019776445.1 Tomocerus maximus | reverse complement strand
CCTTCCAAACAGAAAATTCCTCACACCAAATTTGGATGGGATGATGAGAACTAATAAGCAAAAGGGCCAATCTGTTATAATGTGTATGACTT
The DNA here is from genome assembly GCA_019776445.1 of Tomocerus maximus. Taxonomy (NCBI): domain Eukaryota; kingdom Metazoa; phylum Arthropoda; class Collembola; order Entomobryomorpha; family Tomoceridae; genus Tomocerus; species Tomocerus maximus. The sequence continues at coordinate 13,867 of JABASH010004465.1, read as the reverse complement.
GACTACAGATACCATCCCCCTACTTAAAAAGTAGTAATCTTGTTATACTTTATCGATATGAGATTCCAGTGAGTTGAGATGGAAGCGTTTGCTTTGTTTATAACATTTTCTTGTGTACACTGCACCGAAAAGCCAAACATTTCTAATCTGCAGCCAAAAAAGAGAGGATGAAACGGATCTCTTCAACACAGACTTAGTTCTAAGGAATCAGATCCACTCTTGAGAAGTGAATGGGCGCATACCATTCATTCAATTGAGAGTCAGTAGGCAAAAGCTAGCTCCAAAGAGAATTTTTGTTTACTTAGGTAACTTAAGTCTAGAGTATGTGTATCCATGTTCGCCGAATTTATCCAGTCCCATCAGATTAGTCTCTTTATCTAGGAATGTCTGAAGAGTTTACCTCTGCGTCCAAGAAAGTTTACATAATGTATGTATCTGAGATTGGGCTGTTAAGATGAGTGTTACTGTTAGAGGATCTCTTGTCTTGTTTGCTCATATTATGATGTCTCTAGCATGCATGTCAGTTGAGACAAGACACGGCAAAGCAGAGTAAAGCAAACAAGGTTTCTTCGCAACTCTGAAATTTGCCGAGTAGACTCGTCGCTTTGCTTTGTTTGACTGATATTGATATTGGGTTGGGTGGGATGAGTTGGAAGGAAGCCGAGGTTTACAGCTGCCAAAACCAATTATCTTGGTTCCTTATCTATGCAAAAATTATCTTACGATGTGAGTGAATGTCGAGTTACATTACTTTACATTGCTTTCGTGTAGTCGAGCGCAACTTTTCCCCGCAACTTTTTCCTTCTCTGATTGTCTCTGTAATTCTTTGCTCTCCTCCCAATTCCAGCTCAAACTGCAAACTCCTACGTATCTCCTATGAATCTCTTCTCAAATGACTTTGACTCCTCTGCCATAAAAAACTGCTTACAAAGCAAGAATTGCGTGAGTGCATCTCTCGCTACAAATACAGATTGTGCTAATGTTCCCCAGCATAAGAAAGGAACTTCAGGGTCTAGGTCTTCATTCTTCCATCTGCACATACAGTGTATTATGGACCAGAATGGAATTATTCTTTCAACTTATACACAGTCACGCAGAAAAGACGATTTTTTCTTTGAGATTGCATACACACGTACAAGTTGCATATAGGCACTGCACTCCAACTGAAAAGGAAACTTTATTATACACACACTGCTCTTTATTACACAACCATCATTACATCTATTAAAAATTTTCTCTCCGTCCATGCTTTCCTTTGTTGCTCCATCAAAGTATCGTAATAGTGAGTAGTAGGAAGGCGCAGGCAGAAATGCTATGCACAAAGACTCAAAGTACTGAAGCTCGCACACAAAGACGAGGTAATTTATTTAAACTCACCTGCAGTGCAAAATCATCAAAAGCAACAAAGGACTCCCTTCCTCTCTAGTTAAATCTTCTTTTCAGCCTAATCTACTGCCCTTCACCTTCACAAAGAGCCTCTTTCCCAAAGCCTAACATTACACTCTATTAAGAAGAGGATTCATACACCTTGAAATCTGGAAATCGATTTGGGAGGTTGTAGCATCTCCACTTGACTCAGGCTTTTTTACATAAATTAATAACGAAGAGCACGTATACATAAATACCAGACTACACGTACATGCATATTTTCCTAATAGAATACACTAAGCCATGCATGTATCCGCTCTCATTATATAAGTCGACAAAGTTTTCAAAGTCAGGGTCTAGTTCACCATTATCGTTTGTAGTTTGCTTAGGGATTAGCTTTTTTTTGCTTTATCTCGATGCAAAATGCTATGTGTCATAGGAAATACAATAGAGCTCAGTTGACTACGTGTGCACAATAAATGTAAACAGTTCTTTTCCATCTTGAAACTTAGTTCCTTAGTTCCACGAAGATATAGACAGGAGCATATCAATTCATTTTGTCGTAAGCCTGCTCTGGGCTTGTATTATTCTTTACCTTATCGACAACAGCCACACCACATGTACATAGAGAGCGAGCAACAGCTCAGCTTTTCTGTTCACACATCAAATACTTACATGCGAGGTGGCAACTAGTAACTAAAGTAAAACAAGCAAACTCCCAGTAAAATCAACTAAGCTTCTGGAACACTCAAAGCTGTAGGCATATATAAATGGCAGATGGATTACTGTCTTTTCTTCGCTGCTATACATTAATAGCTTGTCCTCCCATTATAACATGCTCGGTTTGCACATAAAACTGATAACAGATACTACTTACTGCTGGAATGGAAGTGTAGAAACAGAGTGACAGGCCTACTGTGTCTACTCTGTCACAGACTGAGAAATAGACACTCTGCCACTTACAAGTATACGGCTATTTATACTGAAACACAATAGAACTATGCATTATCGTATCTACTTACAGGAAGATAGCTGGAGGAATCGATACTGCTGGAGTGTACATTCACAATAGATATACTGCACTCCTCAATCAGCTAATATACGCAGCTAAATCCGAGGAGACATATGGTCGACTCTGTGCTACTCTCACTAGCTAATTTGATAAATTTAACTACGAATAGGCCTAAAATAACTAAAGTAATAAGCCAACTGTTCGCCTGTCCTGCCCGCCTGTTCTCCTTTGTACAGTCTAACTTCTTGACTCACATGACACAATCAACTAGATGACTCTTCCCGACTAATCCATCCTTTTGAACACTTTGGAACTGAAAATGCATTCATTCAGACATGAATCCTCACTTAATTTATAGTAAATACAAGAAATAATGCTGTAGCCTGTCTTAGTAGTCATGTATTAGTAGCCATTCACTTAGCGAGACGAATATGTCAAAAGCCTTACTACTTTTAATCTCTATCTTAGTCCGCATTGTCATTCCCTATAGTGCTCGTCTCTAGTAAACAGTTGCTTCATTAATACAATCTCAAATGTAATTGCCATAACATAAGCTAACGGGGAAGGCAAGTGAAATAAGACAAGAAACAAGACAGACAGACAAGTCTGGACAACAATGAGCTGGTAATGAGCCGAAAGTTGTTATTCTTGTTTCCGAATAAACAGTAACTATCGACGAACACTTTAAGCTCTCAGCAGTCAGCACACCACTTTGGCCCTCCTTTTCCCACAGCCTATCTACAATTAAATAATAATAAACCTTCTCTTCAAAGATAATACTTACTACACAGTCGACGAATACTTAGCCGTTTCCATCTACATAAGCATTTTTATGAATGGTCATACCAATTTTAGCATTATGGTACTACTTGTGACGTTTATCCCGAGTGTGTATCTATTGTGCATTAAGTACTCAATTTATAAAAAACCTTCATTTGAGTTCAACGCGACTTGAATCGAACAAATACATTATAAATCCTGTTTTGTTGGTAAAATAAATGTCTGTCTAAATATAATTTCTTTTAATAGGCACTAGTTTTGATGGCTTTAGTAACATGGACTAATATTATGTGCCCCACCACATGGTTCAAGTGTTAAGACGGACGTTACGGCATTAAAATAAGTAAGTCGTACGAGGTAGATTATTTTTATCCGCATGTCATAACTGGAATAGCATAGAATTATAATATTCAAGTGCTGCTTTGTTTCTAGACTCTGAAATTGTCTGTGACTTGTCCATTTTATGTATATACATTCTATATAGTAGTATTTAGCATAGTAATCACGATCACAGATGTTCATGTGCCCAACGGACTGTCCCATCAAATGACAGCATGTAATGCAATGCTGCAATATTACAGTGTGTGAATTCAGACTCCGTGCTTCTTCAATATGTCACATTTATCATCATCATCATCACAGACCACAAATAACTATCTTTAGATTAGCAGCGAAGCTGTAATAACTGCTACACACTTGATACTATCTAGCTCTATAATTACTGCAACGGTATATAATATAGTGCCTGTGTAAGCGTATTTACTTAGCTCATAAGACAGATAGTGTCTTGTTAGACCAAAGAAATGAAGATAATAATGTGTATTTATATCAAGAGTTGCATTGGGCTCTGCTGACTCCTATACAACAGAAACTGAGTGAGTGAGCTGAATTTAGCCAAACGAAGCAAAACTCACAATTTGCTCAGGGACTAAGGGACAGGAAGATTACATCGGAACAGACAAGAAAACATTGCATTACCACGAACATCTTCGTCCTCATCATCACAAGCACTAAACCGTAAACTATAAACAACGAACCGTGAAATAAATACGAGAGGAAAAACACGATCCAGGGACAAACAGAATGTGTAAAATAAAAACATCCGAGTTGATACTTGCAAGAGCATATCAAAATGTTCCATGGCTATATAAACACAATCTTTACCAAACAGAACTTATTTCGTCGCTCTCATCAAGAAAACAGTCGCTCCACATTCAGAATTGAATAAAGTGCATGCATATTGTATGACGCAGTTGCTCAGGCAAATGGTGATCGTGTTACTCATGGAAAAAATGAAATCAGATCAGACAACATGTAGCTAATAGGTACGGGTGTAGCAAAACATAATGCAAAATTAAATCCTATAAAAACCAGCATTAGTGGAGTTGGTAATTTTATTCCACGCATAAGGACAATCTGTTCTCATTTTCAAACCAACTGGTTAGAGTCACGCTAAAATTACTTCACATCTTTGCACGGTTTGCACTTTGTAGAGAGGAAAGCCAAATGTATAGAAATTATAGAACACTAGCGTAAGTTCAACTTTTGTTTTTAATCATAATAAAAACTCCGTCATATCGTAAATGACATAAAAATGTCATGAGTGATTAACTTTAGAGAATTGTACCGCTGGAATGGCCTTTGTACGTTCTTAATTTATAGGAGAGCAAGGCCAACTAAATGAGATATGCTGCACTTATTAATTGTGAATGTGAACTGAGAGTTGGTTATCTTTTGCAGATTGGTTCACAGCTGCTTACTGTCATGTAATGTTAATTTATAACTGCGTTGATTTGATTTTAATAAATAGTTCAATGTTTCACGAATTTCATCTAGAAACAGAAAAAGGAAAAACTCTGCTGATTAGCAATAACAAAACAGCAATAGTAAGTAATGAAAGATATAAGATTTATCATGTCCTTAAGAAGTGTATCTTGTAACTGTAACCAGTATAATCCACAATTTAATGTTATTTTAAACTATACTAATAACTCATATATCATAGTGCGACCTCTACAGCCCTTTAGATAGTGATAAGCCATTTCTGGTTCCTTCTTAGAGATTAAAGAAAATAATGATAGTGAATATATATATAGATCAAGCACAACTATAGTAGGTATGATAAAATATTATTATATCCCTACTTCAACTCACATTGTTAGTTTAGTAATAAAAATGTTCAAGATTTAATGATGAACTTGTTCATGTTTCATACTTAGCCAATGAGCATGATGGAGATGCCAAGTAAGTGTAAGTAATAAGAGTCCAGTTTCTCTCTTTTAACACACTACCACAAATCATCATGTATACTGTTACATTTACCTAGTAGAAAATGCTAATCCAACAACAGATAATATTTACAAATGAGCAGATAAAGCAAATAGAAAATGTGTGTATGTCTGCCACTCACCTACTCTGCCTTCTCTTCCTCGACTAGGAGAGAGCAAGTGCCAACTGAAGCTAAAATAAAATTGAGCTACTCATAATTTCCATTTGAATCTAAGGTAAGTATCCTGAGAGAGGAGCAAGTATCATCATGTCAGACAATTTCAATGCTCTTTCAAGACAATAAACCCAATTCAATCATTCCTTAATATAATATTCCAACTTTTCATATAAAATTATAGGAATAGTAACAGTAAGTGTTTTGGCTATAGACTAAATCTGTCTGATCTGACTGAACCTACCTTACAATTACGCTGCCCGCTTCTGCCAATCATCCATCATGTAAATGTACCATAAGTAATTTCTATGATATAACCATTTCCAACTGTAGAGACTGCACGATAACATAACGAGACCAGAAGCAACGACTTGACTATTAAGACAGGACAACACACTTGCACTGGCAACATGCAAACAAACTTGGACTATTCATTGTCAGTGTCAGTCCAGTACTCCATTGCACTGTGGATTTAGAACTGCTTCTTAGAAAAGTCGATAGTGGTATGCGTATGCTAATACTTAGGTCTAATCAACCAAAGTATACACAATAGTCTCAGAGCAAGTATTTATACATGCATTTGTCAGTACAGAAACATCACATGCAAGTGCAATCTAACGCACAAATTCTTGAAACAATTTTTCGACTATTTCAACCTGTTTGTTGTTTCTCAAACAGTTTATTTACTTTTACAAGAAGGAAGGTTTTATGGGTTCTGCCAGTGGAGTTGAATCTCTCTTTCTCGATGTTCAACATTCTACAAGTTTTTTCTCCGACTTGCCTTTCGCTTATATTGCAAGACTTCTCGAGATTAAACTCCGACAGAATACACTCTAAGCAACCAGAAGAGATTGAATACATTATTATTTGCAACTCAGATACTATAAAGTATGCAAATACACTCCGCAGACTATCTGTAGTGTATACTAAATATTTTAGAGTTAGGCATCTAAGGATGAATGAGATGATCACATAAGTATAGATTATTGCAGATATTAGTGGTACTAGAGAATGGGAGAGAGAATAGTAATCTGTACTGTCACAACCAAAGGATCGATGCACACCATCTCATTATTTTCTTCCATCTCCCATTTCATTAGATTAGCCTCTGCAATAATGCGTTGGTAGTCAAGTGCACGCAGTAGTAATGAGATCCTCGTTTGATTAAGAGGGCAAAAATCTGCCAGCGGAAAGGAGACAGGAGAAGACAAGTCTAAGAAAATTGGATCCGATGAATTGAATTCAAGTGAACAACTTAACCAACTGAGTCCTCCGCAATGAATTGAGTTGAACATGAGCATTGAAGGGATCTTAATTGATATTTCGAACCCTTCTTCCCAGCCACATGACTCAATTATGAATTTCCTTGTCTTCCTCCCCAACCACAGCCATTCTGCATATACTTACTCCAGCGTACAATTATTATTATTACTCATTGTCATCTCACTGAATAATCTCTACAGACACTCTGAAACCATACAGGGGTGGGTAGAGAGATATTGAATCATGTCTTTAGACTGTAAAATATTATTATAGAAGGAGGAGGGAGTAGTGAAGTGGAATAAACAGTCTTCGGAGTATATTATGTAGAAAGATTATCAAGGCATAAAAGATGTAAGCATAGCCGTCTCTGCATCGTCCTTAACTCTTCCGTTTAACAAATAGAATTGCACTGCCTTGTCGTCAAGTTGAAGGAAAAGAGAAGCCGCCTGTTCTGCTTGTCTTTTCCGCAAAAACTCTCGGGAGATCTATGACTATGAAATCCAGGCGAGTGTACAGAGTCACCGTCCACAATCTACCTACATGCACATAACTAACAAAGTGCACGCGATGTAGCAGCACACAGAATAGAATATCAACACAGAGGATGAGTCGTAGTTCCAGTATCTTCAACCACATACGAAAGAAACGTCGACAAGAGCAGAGAATTCAGTCGAGTCAGTCACAGAGTTAACTTAACTCAACCCAAGCAAGTCATCAAGATCTTTCATGAAACTTTTTTCTCCGGACTCGACTGAATTAAAGGTTCATCAGCCTTAAACTTTTATGATGTAACACTCAACAGCTATATAGACCTATTTATCTGTATCACACAGTTTACTCACAATTATTACTTCTTATGAACCCTGTTAAGTATGTGGACGCTTCTTCTACACGCATACGTGTCGTGCTAATAATTTTATAAACCTATTTATTAGCGCGATAGCATAATTTATATTTCATCAAACCTACTAAGTACGAAAGAGACAGTCCATTTAACTAATGCGAAAGTATTGGAGTAAGAAGATAAAGCGTGGTTAACAAAAAGTAATATCATCTCATTAAACGAATACTTCGGAATCGCAAAAGAACCTAAAAAACGATGGAATGAAAACCAATAAGTTAGACAACTTCCTTGACTTGAATTGCAGTTTATGCTTTTCCTTGTCCACGCATCTTCACCATCCACTTCTACATGATCTCTAATGAAATCTAATAATGTAGAATACTAACTAACTTCCCAAGACCGATTAAACCATCGATAATGCTCCTCCGCGCTCAACTTTTATAGTAATCGTTATGGCTTCCCTACCAACATTACATTACGACGTTATCTCACTCTCCAGCAATCTCTTTTATAGCAGAACTACTTCTACAGTTGACGTACGTAACTAGTTTTTATTCTTTTTCTACCAGAATGCATTTCCGTATACAACCTGATCTCTTCGACTGTGCGTATACACATTTAATTATCTCTATCGTTTAACTTTTTTATACTCAAACTATACGAACCATCTAAGGAGTTATGAACGAAAGACGATGATCAAATCAATATCAAATGTTTTGACTCCAAGATGAATTCATGCATTTCAAATAATATTTTTTCTGTCTCATTGATTTGTTACCAGTGTTTTGGCAGAAGTGTGTTCAGATAATGGACAACAAATGACCACAATCTAGTAAAGCTTATCTTGCAATACTCGAGCATTTTAGTAAAATGCTTGTCGTGACACAGGGAATGACAATCTTCAAATTGTCCCTTAATTACCACATGAAACCTACTAATTTCCACTTCCGATGATGGTAGAGGAGTTGCCGTAGTAGGATTTTGGTCGGGATGACATTGAGGAAGATAAAATGAATTTTGAAACTTACCCCATGAGATGGGAAGGGAAATCCAATGTCAATTAAATCGGCATAATTGCTTTCGGAGGCGGAGCTGACGCTGCTGCGACTACTACAGGAGGACAAGGAAGACACACCGGAAGACACAGTGGACACAAGGGAGGTGGTCGAATTTCTAGGTGGCGGTGGTGGCTTCCGTTTGCCAAGCGTGCTGGCTTTCGGATGGGTATTTGCAGGGGTGCCTCCTGGAGCTGCTACCGAATTCGGTGGCTCCATCAAATTAAGGTAATCACACGCAAACTGACACTGTCGGTAAGACCAACTCATGTAGTACTGTTGCTGATCCATGAGTTCACGCTCCCGCTCTGTACGACTCTTGCAACTGAAACTGCTGCGGACTCTTGATGAGGAGCCCTTTCGATCAAAACGTAAACTCATTTTCTAGACTCGTGTGTTTCGAGTTTTTCTCTCCACTTCCACTCCACTCCACCCCAAGTTGTAAAAACTCCCACCAACTAATACTGCAATACTTAACACTGAGCTCAGAGAATGAGATTATAGGAACTCTATAGACAAGACAATGCCAGAGACGAGGGACAGTCACATCAATGCAGAGTACAGTGAGAGAGGTATGCAGTTCTTTAACTTAGGGAGATAGATACACGCAGAGATTAGGGATATCTAAGTACGTACTGTACATAAGTTGGTACGCCACACCAGCTCAGAGTCATTACATGCAATTCTGTATTAGCAGCTACCAAATAGGTATGCAGGTGGTTTGGTAGCTTTGTTTTCCTTTATTATCTACCTTTATGTAATTCCAATACACGTTCTCTAATTCTCAGTCGAGGAGTAAATAAAATGGTCTAGAGGTACTTCTCTGACGATGTGCATGTACTTGTGTCATTTACACACTGCAGGTATGCCACGTATCTTAAGAGTTATGCTCTGTCTTATTCTCTTTTATTATTCTTGTGTATACATAGAATGAATGCAGAGAGGGAATTTCCTCATCTCGGATACCTCTTCAGCAAATAAGTACGATCATTCAGCCCGTCATGCCAATTTACTGCAATTCAATTGAATCTGCAACGCAACAACCGAAATCAAGACAACTTCAACTTTTCTTTCAGTCACTCACTTAGACAACTTTTCCTCCACGTAGTCTTAGTTTTGCTCTTAAAAGTCCAAGACACGTTTCCACCATAACACACATAGCATAAGACACGGAGGAACCAGCTCGTCAACTCCAATCAAATCAAAATTATTTTTCACGAGTTTTTCTCTTTTCTCCCAAACGAGACCGCAATCACTTCTCAGGTAGTTAACTAAGTAATTCCTTTCCCACTAACAACTCTTCTCTTGACCTAGGTATTAGCGATGTTGTTATTTCAGGATTTCAACCCAACTCAACCCAAAAAAGTTATCCAGAACAAGTTGATCCACCAACAATTACTTAATCCGTAAAACAGGAAAACTCAACCAAGTAGCCAAGCAGTAGTCTTAAATGGTCATAAAGAACCAACTCGGTAGACTTGAGGAGAACAAGGATTTAGTCAGGCAATAGGTAGGAGCCTGTAGTTTTACTGCTAATCAGTATAAAATTAAACAATTTCTTCCAAACTCATGTCCTTATTTGTGTTTGGGTGAGAACTCTAACCTAATCAGGGTGTAATTTTATCCTGGGAAGAATGCACAAACCACGAGGAGAACAAATGCTGGGCACTTCTTAGCTGGACTCCGTCTCGAGACAGATTAGTGCTCTGTTCCAAGAAGAACTTCTCGTTCCTATTTGTTTGATATATCTGTGGCTAGGTACACGCGGCTTAAGTAGAAATGCATGTAAAGTGTGAGGAGACTGACTCGTCCGGCAAAGCCCACTTCAGAAAAAGGAATGGATGGATTGGAGATGAAGGACAGCTGGAAAATGGGCCCGAGCCCACGATTAGGATTCGAAGGAAGGCAAGCAGTGGAAGGGACCCCTGTGTCTCTCTATGCATAAGGTTAGTCAGGACATGCAGGCCTCTGGCATCCCATTGCCTAACACCATGCACAGCTAAATACTCACATCACATACATGCAGCAATGGATATTGAATCCAATCACATCTATCCAGTCAACCAGCCTATTCTTTTCCAAAACTCTGTTCTGCTCAATGTGTGTACAGGGGAAATGAAACCACCATTTAGTATTCAGTGTATCTCTATCTCTAGATAATCCTCACTACAGTCAACCAAGGCAAGGCATGGCATTTCCTAGCCGACTAAACCGGTCATGCAAAATCTCCCACATACGAAGATCAATACGTCGTCCAAAACTTACCTATTCACTATTGCTTTAGTTAATTACACTTGAAACCTCCAAAATTTTCAAGAGCGCAAAGTAAATATATTTAATCATTTATTCTACTAAAATTCATAAAAATCCGTTTCATTTCATTTTCGATTTAAAAACATGATTTACTATTTTTAAATTCCATCTTTAATCCTGGTTCACTGGTGCACTCCAGGGAAAAATAGATTTTTAATAGTTTACGGTATGGAGGGAAAATAATTTTTGAAACTAACTTTGGCTTGCCGTGAGGGAAGAGGGTTGAACGGGATATTTTGGATGCATGGAGAGAACATTGTTGCTCTAAGTAGCACTGAAAGTACAAACGTAACTATTGTACAGTCATAATAGAATGGATGGACGAAGATGGAAGATGAAAGACCCTCTCACAACATGCACAACACATCTACTTGCAGTTAGGATCGACTCGACCCTTCTTCCGAAAAAATAGACTCCACTACTTGCTACATATGCATACGCACACATTAATGTGCGTAAATACACGTATCACAGTCCTAGAAAGATTGCATGCGTAGGAACTGCTAGTTAATACTCTCCTCGTACAGAGAGTGGGTCTGTGTTAGAAAAGCAGACCCCTGACTCATGAATTTATGCATCTATTTCATCTTTATCCTCGGCCCTGGCCTGGCTTGGGTGGCTTCGCTCTATTAGATATGTCTGTACATCTGTGCATTTATTCCTCTCAATCCAGTTCTTATGGATTCACTCTGTCAACTATATTAGAAGACACATTCAGCTCACACATGTTATATTGTGTCTTCCTTAACTCATTCACCCTCTCTGTACACAACTATGCATTAACATACAGGCAAACAGCCATTTTGTCCCCATTGTATTCAATGATTTCGAAAGAATTCCCCTGATCAATTAGGATATTCGACATTGTATACTTATACATGTGTAATGTAATTTTGTATTTATTTAAGTATCGAGTGAAGATAAGAGAACACAAATATTCCATTTGTCGAAAAAACAATTTTGTTCAGTACACAGCAGAGTCAACTGTATAATGAATGATGTGAGTATGCAAATGCAGCTAGGAAGGTGAAATTATATGAATTTTCTTCTGTCAAGAAATCATGAATTACGAGTCCCCATTGGATTCTTATCTTTTCTCAGGAGAACGGATTTTGGCACGAGAAACCTATTGACTAAGGAGTATAAAAACTGATCTATTCCTCCTGTATTTCTAGGATGAATCAAATTATATGGTCGATGAGGCTTACCTATTAATTCGTCTTATCTGACATTCAATCAGAACGAGTTTAAATCAAGTACCTTCATACAATATTTGTACACTTTAGTATAAGCGAGTAGAGTCATCGCACTTGTCTGCAATTTACAACAACATCCAGCCATACCAGATTTCCAGCAATAAAAGCAGTCGAGAATGCAGAGAAGGTGAAGTGGAGACAAATGGCTCGCTTGAACACTGACGGAGAGAGAACGTGTTGCTTGATGCTTAAAATAACCCGTGTCTTCCGCAATTTTTCAATCCAGCTTTTCATTTCACACGCTGGCATTATAAAGACTACTTGTCGGAACTACTCAATTCCTACTTTTTCTCTATCCTTTATCAGTGCCATCTTCATTAATCTAGTCCTTAACCATTAAAAGCTTAGAAAAATGTCTTAAAATAAACCTGACTCCAATGTGTCTGCTCAATTCAAGTATTTAGACACATTATAATTTGTATTTTATACGACCTGTCTAAAGCTGTGTATCACTAGCCTTACATTACTCAAACGAGTTAAACGTGTGAGATTCTTTTCCGGTTTGCTTTTTTCGACTAAGAAAGGAGTAGCAAAATAGTGGTTCGGAATAACTTGGATCGCCATATGGAGCTTAGGGTGCACATTTGCAGTTCAAGCCCAAAAGCTCAAGTTCACATGTTTCTCTCGTGGGCATTGGCTAAATGCATAATATTTGTACATCTGCACCTACCAAGGTATACTTGGGCGCACACAACCCAAAAAATCCTCCATATGGCCACATGTCATTCAATATTATTAGATTAAGAACGTCTCTATACCAGAAAACGTATATTGAACATAGATTGATATTTCTTGGGAACACCCTTGCTTGTAGGTAGGGCACACAAATAAATTCGTGCATAGCTACTATAACTATTGGCTGTTATATGCTTTGTTGACGTGATGTTTGTAATAACTACTGTAGAGCTAAAAGTTGGAATCAGTTGTTCGTCTGTGTGCAGTCTTGACATGCATGGCCCTTGTCTGGGATGTGCAATTCAATGGAAGTAGTTTTCCTTCGGATATATTATTAAAACGGTATCGTGGAGTACAAAGCCCGAGTGTAGAATGGCAGTGAAGATATAACAAGCCTGGTGCATAAGTAGGAGGGTAGATCTGAACTAAATTCTGGACTCAGAGTATAAAAACCCTACATAATCATTGCCATTACATCCATCCGTTCCAATTCACAAGGAAGGAATAAAGAGCACGTGGCACCCCTCCTTAAAAAACGTAAAACTTCCATGAAGAACATCCATCACAGCTTTACTGGGCCGCATTATTAAGCATTACTACTATTATACAACAGGGAGACTTCCATACTTATTATTAAACTCCTACCAATCCTAACTCTATATCCTACGCATCTGAAACTCGAAACATTAAAACATTCAAGCCTGTGTCTGTCACTCTTGTAAACTAATATTAGTTTTCTTTATGCGAATTTCGAATACATTCAAGCATAGACTCCACTACGTTCGACTCCAAATAATCTGCGAATGCTATCTTGATTATAGTCATTGGTACGCGAAATAAAGTAATGGTGTTCGTATA
>JABASH010004464.1:0-13962 GCA_019776445.1 Tomocerus maximus | reverse complement strand
CCTGCTTGAATTTTCTAGAAAGTTTAATAAGAGTAATAATCAGTGTGCTCTAATCAGTATTCGTAAAAAATTGAAAAGGATTATGACGTTAATTACTGTAGCCTTTCACGTAACTTATTAACTCAATTTGTGTCTTGGCTTCGGCAAAACTTTGTATAAGATTCTAACTAGGCCCTATTTCCAAAATATGTTACTTAAGAGAACTGGGCAGAAGTACAAAGACCTGAGGAACATTTATAGTAGTCTTGGGAAGAAATAATGTTTATGGGAATAAAGGAGTTTCACAGCAATTTTAAATTTTGATCAAGGTTCAGTTATTTTAATTTTTATTTTGGCCTTCGGAAAGTTAACCTAAGATTAAAATTGACTTTTTTGGTACTTAGCTAGTGTTGCAGATAGGGAGTAGCAGTTTCCATGTATTTCATGTTGGGATGGAATGTGTACCGTATATACAGTTGTATAGTTGAGATGTATAGGTACGTGTATAATTATCGGACAACAGTGCCTAGATTTAGGGTATAAACATTTTGCTACATGTATTTGCCCATTCGCAAAAGGTTCTTGGTCCCTATCGGTACATTGATGATCGTCTCTGAATTCTATCGCCAGCCACTGGTATTATAAAGTACCTAATGTTAGATGTTTGACTTTGCCTTGGAGTATGTAAGAATTTTCTCCTGGTTTTTGGCCGAGTTTCTCTTTCCCCTAACATTTTCCTGCAACGAACAGTCAAGTCTAACTGCAAAGGACAAGATGGGAAGAGGAAAGTAAAGTAGCTACAGAGCATTATTATAGTAGATATAGTTAGGAGATAGAAGTCTGTGTGATCACTAGCCTGAGATGCTGTGTTTCCACTGAGATGACATCCGCATCTCACACACTATCAATGACTTGATTAATTGATCGCGTCCCGTATGTATCATGTATGTCCCCTCCCCTTGCTCTTCTTCTTTTCCGTTTCCTTCGATCAGTGCCAGTGAACCGAAACGGTGAAATACCCCAAAACTTTACTTACAATACACACTGGAAGAAAACACCAGAACCATACATCCTACATAGCACAATATAGTATAATGTGAATTACTAAGCATTAGATTATATAAAGATGTATTTAAGTAGTTGGCTGTGTTCAATATTTGATGCTATAGGCAAGCGTAGTTAAAAGATAAAATTAGCCCTAAGCAGTATGTAAAGAAGTGCGTCGAATGCTTGAATAAGTGATAAACGAAACGAGGCACAAAAATCCAGAATTGGAATGCATTGTGAGGTCAGCAGTAATTATATAGCTAGATATATGCATTTAAGTCAACGTCAGAATTTTTATAGCTTTCGGTTACGAGTTTGGATGGACAGAATGATAGGATGGTAAACGAAATTAGTTTCAATGAAGAAAAGACGACTTATATTGAAAGACAGCACGTTTTTGATTTAGCGCAATGTAAAGAAGAAAGGAGCAAAAAAGGGCATTCGTAATCAATAAGATTTGAGTCAAAAATTGTTATTATCGCATGCAATTGAGTTTATTGTTTAGGATAGCATGACATAGCATGAGAGAGATTGCTAAACCTGAATTATGTACTTACAACAGGTTTAATTGCACGCGTTAGTGCAATGGGTAATTTGAGTTAGAGCCAAATGCATCCTTCTCACGAAAAGCGAAGCTAAGTAACGCAAAGGGAGCAATGAATGAAATGGATAGGGAAAAAAGTAAATGATTATTGCGATAGACGCATGAATGTATACTGATGACAAATTTAAGATTACATACGTTGGCAAGATTGGATTTGATTTCTCAGATTACAGCTTAATATGAACATTTGGACAAACCTGCAATATTTATACTCTGCACTCTGTAGGTACCAAATACTAACATATGAGAGACGAGAGTAAATACATTTCTCAATTTATTGCAGCATATTATGCTTTGAGTTTTGGGGTATTTGTATGCATAGTAGTACATATAAAGCTACTCATTTCTATTAAAAAGCAAATTCGTGCAGAGATTCTGTTGTCTCAGTACAAATTTTGATTATTGAATCGTTGTTTTATTAGCCCCGCTTGCTGCAACATCCAGTAAAAGAACGACATCATGTTACGAAACCATTGAGTTAACAATAAACGAGCTCTTAGTCTTGTAGTTGTAACATAAGGAAAGATATGAAAGGAAGAAACAACTTCTACGTGTAGTATGGCTCTATAGATAAAGATAAAGGGCTGGATATAGCTTATGTAAGTTACATATACACTTAACATACATAGAACTACAAGTACATGTTTTTTGGTAAGTTTGATATGAATGAAATGAGCCGAACCGAGAAACATGCTGCAATAATAATACTGAAGAACACAACAAAGCATAAAAACAGCAGTAGAATGCAGGAAAAAATGGGGAAAGTGGGTAACACTGCTGACTGATGACTTTTTGCTTGGTGTGGACTATGCAGTATATTAGTGTTAAGGTTAACTATCCCAATTGTGTATGTAAGCCATGGAAAAAGACTTGGCTTAACGCAAAGACAAAGTCTCAATGTTCTGTTTTTACTTGTCGCTCAATTCTCTGTCCCACTACTCCAACTTCCTATCTGACAATGAACCCAAGAATGGCTGGGGAGGGAACTTTCGGTGTTAGGAAATATTGCTGCATTAATCTAAGGCTAAGTATACATTCAAGCGCTTTGTCCTAACCCTAGTCTTTAGCTCTGCACATGATTTACTATTTACACAAATGCATTCAATGCTAATAGCAATAATAATTTTACAATAATACATTAACTTATATACGAAATGCCTGTTCTACTATACTCCATTGGTGCACAGTCCTGAAATGTGTTACTAAGAGTGAGAGTGCATTACTTATTGATCAGGTCCGTGATTATTAATTGTCTTGTCATCTGTAAAGATGACTTGTGTGTGAATGAGAATTTACTTATGTAAGTTTGTGTTTGGATAAGTAACTGTAAAGGATTGACAGATTTCGCACATTGAAGAGAGATTATAGATTGCGTGAGTGAATGGGCATTGTAGTTTATTAAATTATGTATTAATGTGAAAGCGGAGTATGATGAGGATGAGATGGAGGGAAGGCGTTGCGTTAGTTTTTACCTCAGTATGTGGATAAGTAGTAAAAGAAAGCATAAGTTGTAAGGTTATGCGATAAGTGAAGGGAATAGATGGATAATAGAAGGAGATCATTGAGCGTAAAGAAAAGACTGTAGGGAAAGGGAATGTGAATAGGTATGGTAGGTAATGCGATGTATGTATAGTAAGTGGGATCTAACGTTTGAGCTGCTTCCTTTTCTTTCTGGAAATACTAAGGACCTTAGTATACCACAAGGATACATAGTATGGATCATGAACGACTTCCGAATTCGCTCTGCGGACTGCGAAATTCCCTTATAAGAGTTATAAGGAGAGAGATATGGAGTGCTACGGGCTGATGATAATAATATAAAGTAGTTGTAAGAGAGTCCTGTTATGTTCATTCACTCCGAGGACGGTGCTGAAGGAAAAGAGAGTGAAAAGAGGCAACCGAGAGAGAATCAGTCTCGTAGATACATAACAGATAGACAGGGAGAAGGAGTAACAGAGTGGGACGTTGATAGTCAGAGTTATATCTTTATAAGGATATGTAGCTATTCCGTTCTTTTCTGTACCGATCCAGGATCCGGATTTTCGGATAACTCATTTCGACAGACTGGCGCCTCCGTTTTTATCCTCTAGGAGTAGTAGGAGTCAGAGTAGTGCCTATTCTTGTTGGGTCTCGTTTCGTTGGGAAGTTGTGCTGATGTGATGTTAACTCAGTGTAATATACATACATAAGGCATTATAGAGTGATACAACAATCTTATAATATTATAAGAATGTAGAACTCTCTCGTCCTACTCTTTACTTCCTTCATCCGACTCTTCTTCTATTTTCCTACGTCTCCCTCCATATCTCCTATGAAATCTTGTCGACGTACGACGAAAGCTGTACTATACGTATGTATCTTGAGTTTCCTTAGAATCAGAATAGCGACTACTACAGTATTACGGTTCAGTTAATGCACTTTGCTTAAACATACTTTCGTTAACTTTCATTGCTTTCCCGTCAAACAGGCCGTGATGAAAATGACTTAGTTTTCGTATTCTCTCTCTCGAGGAGTCCAATGCAGTGCATGAATATCTATCTCTGTGCATTACACAATGCAAAGTAAATTCTAAATCCATTTCTTTGTGTCCCTTTCTATTTTGTATTGTTCCGTAAATGTGTATGAAAGAGACTTGTTGTGAGTTTTGACGTTGCTGACAAAGTAGACGGATATTAATACGCGCTGAAAAGGAAAGACTGACTGACTGCTCTTTTCTGTGTCGGAGCTATGAAAACCTGCGGGAAATAATGTACGAAAGAAACATTAGACACTGTTCTAATATCAACCCTCTAAAATCTAACACATTCCTACAAAAGGTACACTTTGCCATCTTTAGATACTTACAAACAAACCACATTTGTACTTTCTAATGCTTCTTTGTTAGTGGAACACAAAGGCAGAGCTTGGCTAGCCTTTTGGCTTGGAGAAAGCATTAAATGTTTTCAAACCATTAGATGCTATGAAAAATTACAAGAAACATATTTTTGATTGCAATTTAATGGTTTGAGAGGCTGTTTGGGTGAATTCTCTTTCTTAAAAATTACATTTCTTGTCTACAGAGATTTTGACATCTTTCTTCTGTCATTCCATTGCGTATGTGGAAGGAAGGATTGCCATAAACAGTATTTTGCATGAAAATTCACTACTCTGTGCTTCCTGACAAGGAGCAGTTATTGTTATTTCAACTCTTCTTTCCTTTGCAAGACTTCCTTTTGGCTAAGATGTGATTTAGGTTGACTGATCCTGAAAGATTACACTTGGGACATAATATATTTATGCATGTATGGCATATAGAACTCAAGTTACATATTATATTCTGAGGTACTAAATATTAATACCTATACCTATTAATATAGTGACAAATGTAGCTTGTGGAATTACTATATAGAATATTGTGCACATACGCATACGTGCTATTTAGTATGACTATAATAGTGGTTTGTTGCATGCCAGTATGAAAGATTTGTTGAATAATTTGAGCAAACTAAAAGACCATTGTTTACATCGCGGTAATAAATGGTTTTATTGTTAGTGAAACTTAAATAAAAGTTGACTGCGGCAAATTACAATAATGACAATAACTCGCGAATGAATGGGAGAAGCGTAGTAGATTTGTAGTAGGATGCCCGAGATGAAATTATAGCCCAAGAGACTATTATTGCATTAGAGATTCAATATAATATGTAGTTTTGTATGCTGTAATTCTTTGCACTGACTCTATGAATGTAACCTAGAGAAATTTTCGGATCCCCACGAAGATTTTCATGATGGTACTTTTGCATGAGTTGTCTGAGACAGTAAAGTTCAGTTAAAGTCACTTACAAGAATTATAAATATAATAAGTAGTAGTTCAATGTACAAAGTGAAATGGTATAACAGAAGAGTACAGCTAAGCATTGACAACAGTTTTGTCATGTCTTTTATGGGATGGAAGAAATAGCGTCACATCCACATAGCACAGTTGCTCTTTTCAAGTAAACGCAAACTACTATCGTGTAATTTTATGTAATTTCTATCCTAATATGTTGTCATTCTCCATTTGTTACAATGTGTTGCGACAGCTACCACGTCTCATCAACTCAGCAGCACCAATTTTCTGTGGATTCTCTATTTTTTCATCCCAAAACCTATGTAGTTAAATTGAGATGATAATAGTGGCATGGCATGATGTTAGCGGCCGAAATAAAATAACGTATTTCCGGTCATCACGTGCCCCCACTTATCAACGCTTCGGTGGTTTTCTTTTGCTTAACATTTTAGACGAAAATCTTAAAAAATATCATAAAAACTCATTTGAATTCAATGACTGTGATGTAACTATTGAGAACATATTGTGTTCGTGGGACGGTCGGAGTCCTCAAATGAACTTTAGAACAAACGCAATTTCAACTCATCTTGTTCCTCTCTACGTTTTTTACAATTCTATTATAGCACATTGATGCATCAAAAATCTGGTAAACTTAAGACACATTCTGGTTAAACGCTAGATTTCAACATTCCTACACAAGGGACACTATCCTATCGTGTCCTCGGTACATAAAAGTTCCCATCGTCATTACAACGTTATCTGTGCATTTCATAAACTTTTTTTGCTTTCACCTAAGCTCTTCCAAGATTTCCGTATTGTGGGTTTACTGCAATACTACAGGAGAAACCAGAGAAAATATGCACGCGATGTGAAATGTACATCTTAAATGAATCTATGTACCATAAAGTTTATAGTCATAACAAATTATAGGATTAACTAATACCATGTACAGGTTACACATTTTTGTAATAATTACTATAACAGAGTACACGAATATCAAAGAAGGGAAAAATTAAGGCAATAACACTCGATATTGATTTAAATGATAATTAATTGTTATTTTTATAATTCATATTTAATTAACCCTGTGAATTTGTAGATTATTTAACGCAAAATTGGCTTATACATGACTTGGAAAAAACCAGAACTTGATCATTGAAAATTGAGTAATTTAGTTCATAGAAACTTGTTAACAGTTGTAGAAAGTAGTAGCTAAATGTCAGTCTGTAATATCATGTTGTAATATCATGTGAAAAAGATTGCATGGATGCATCCAAAATGGCTATTGCCGCAAATGTATAATGTATACTGTGTAAGTGTATAGAGTAGATATATTATCGTGAAATTACATTTACAAAGACTTCTTACGCATAGGGTGATTGCATGTCTTTTTGCAACCTACTGTATATATAGTAAATATATATAGACAACAAAAACTATTTAAAAAAGGGCCACAAAAAGTTTTGGCAAGGGTAACACGCATCTCATTGTGTTCGCGTTTTTCCGAGGATTTACCTACTCTATTATACCATTCACCGTCCCCCTCCATATAGTACAGTAGTAAACTATTGAGTGTATTGCAATTGGGAACACAAGTACATAATCTTTTTCTCCATTCTCATTCATAAGTACAAATGATTTGTTTATTGGTTCCAACAGTTGCTATTTAAATTATGCGAAACTTGGAATTTCTTGTCAATTTGATGAGCTAATTCGTCACAATAAACTTAGAGTTTGCTTCACATTTTCCTTCTCTAATGAAAGTGTAGATTACAAGAATCCTTGAAGATCAGTTGGTAAATACAAGGAAAATATGAATTGCTGTTTTAACTACTGTAATGCAATGGCGGAGTTTATATGATGTCTTATATTTTTAACTCATAATTATGATAAGAATCACATGAATGTAAGAAGATAAATGTCCCTAATGCTTTAATGTGAAAAAAGTTTTGTATATGTGTAGTGAATTTGGCATGAGATGAGAAAGAGATATGCAGGCTCTCATAACTAATTGTGGTACAAGATTTTTTTCCATCCTGTAGTAATCAGTAGTGAAATAAAGCGTTACAAAAGTAATTTTTACGTAGTACCCACATGCGAAACGACGATTAGTGATCATTTTAGGAGATTGTTCCCCTGAAATTTACGTTAAAATTATATTTATGTTTATGAGTGATTATAAAACTTTTTGTTCACTCTCAACTATACTTACTGGCTGAAATGAGCCACCGCCTGAGTCACTGTATCTGCATCCTAACCCTGTATAGTATCACGTTTCTAGTTTTGCAATGTACCTTGGATTTTTTGTTGGAAACATCTCTGTTAACATATTTTAGTGCTTTTGGTGTGTATCCCTAATTTTCTCAATCTTCTAAGATTACTATTGGTAGTACATAAGTAAGTAGGTTGCCAATTACGTTGCTATTAATCTGAGTTGACTCGGTGTGGAGTGACGCCTACATCTTGAGTAATACACCAGGACGGGGATAGCAAATGAGAAAAGACAATAATCGAATATCTCTGGGATAATGTAATGAAGGGATATTTTTTAGAATAGCTAGCCGTCATATTATATGGTGGATGTGTAGTTAGTTGTGTTTCGTGAAAACGATGACACCTTCTTCTATCCTGTTTACTCTTTCCTTAGCAGAAATGCTTTTCCAGTCTCGGAGACATGGAGGCATTTAGTTGACTTTAGTTCAATTTGAGCAACAACGGATAGGAATGCAATGCAATGCAATACAAAGTAGTTTTGGCCATTGCCCAATTTCTGTATGCCCATTCACATGGCATGGGTTGACATCTTCTTCCTTAGCTACAGCTACTTTCCTGTCTTGTCTTGTCCCCGTTCATGTTCCTTTTCTTCGTTTTCTTGTAGTAGACGAGACGAAGAGTACCCAAGTCTGCTAGCTAAGCTACTTCTGTAAATGTAAGTGCTATTCTCTCGTTTGATTTCATTTTCTCACTGCAATGCCGTTTTTACAACTGCCAGCAAAGAAGAACTAAACTAACTAAACCATGCAGCCGATCTACTTACTCTTTACTACATAGATATACATACATTATACTCCGTCAAAGATTGGTTAACTGAAAACTATAGGAAACAGTTGTCTTGCGATAAAATGACTAAAATACTACAATGCAATCGTTTACAATGGTTGACAAACGGCAAAAATTCCTATCCGGGTAGCTTTACTTATTGTTTAGCTACTACTGTTATATTAGCTCAAAGAGAGTCTTCATTACTTCATTCCACATAGCTTGTTGTTAGCCAGAGTTTCACTACTTTCATCCTGTATCGCTGTATCTCTTATTTGCCCTGAGATATGTGTAGTATATCGGATCGTATGTGACCGTGTGTTGTGATACTCGGAGCATTACTCATGACAGCGTCATTACCAAGAAATTCAGTTTGTTTTCTGCTGGAATCGATTCTCTTGCTCCTAATCTTAAAAGACAATTATACTGGTCTTGACTATGCCTATAAAAGGCCTCGAATTAAATGTCCTTAGCACATTATACCTACATAATCCTGTAAATTCAATGCTCTTTACTAATATAGAGTAAAAAAAAGCATTATAAGCATTACCTACCTAGTGAGGTACTTTAGACACTTTAATAGGTTAGATGTTCGAACACGGAGAATGTGTCTTGCGATGAGATGGCTGTCCTGTCCCAAACGGGGTGATGACGATATGTAATTTCTGTATTCTGTTAAGGTTCTCTCGATCTTTCCCGGTTTCATCGCTGCTCCTAATAGAAAGTAGTAGGTATAGTTGATAGAGGCAAGGAAGAAGGGTGCCCAAGATGATGATGATGATGATGAAGAAGAGGAATCATTCTTTTCTTTTCGTTGTCGTTTTCATGCTCGTCCTCTTCGGCTGGGACTGGCACCGGGAAAGTCAGAGCTAGAGTGGCATGGCAGAGTGCTGGAAGTAGTTCAGTCCATACACAAGATGCAAAGCAAGGGAAGTCTCAGTCTCGGCTCCAAGTCAACTCTACTCCAGTCAAGTTGAGTCAACTGAAGCCAGAAAAGAGGAGAGCAAAGATTAGGCGGAGTCCCTCGGATCTATCTATCTTCGTCAGTTGCAATGCAACATCCTTCTTCTTCCCTTGGATCTCCAACTGAACCGAAGAGAGCCAAACAGTAGTGACTTGTCTTATGGGCAACTGTTAATACGTGTACAGAGACCAGAGTATATGCTTATATGTGAGAAGGATAGTGCTAATAGTCAATGGAGAACCGAAGAGTATCTAAAGAGCAAGGAATGCCATTCAAACCGATGCTGTTCGTGGAATGTATTTGGATGTTGATAAGTAAGACTATAGGGAGTATAGGGAGTGGAAAGTGATGCAATTTCTTGCAATTGGAATGGAATAGACAACCAAAGCCAAACTAAATACAGGCAAAGACGGAGGAGAGTGCAGTGCACAGAAGATGATGATGATCATGAAGAAATGTCGGTGATGTGATGTCTGTTTTCTAGTTGGAATCTAGGATGATTCCGCTATAACCTCTCTTGTTCTATGTCCTACATGATAGCCATGTCTTCCTTCCACTTATAGTAAATGTAACTAACAATAAGTGATCGTCGAGCGTCTAGCCTTCTGCTACACTCTCTGATGTGATGTGATGATCTGATATTCTCATTTCTCCTTCTTTCCTCCTTCACTACTTTACGCTAAACTCCTATATCTCTCCACTACTATGTATGTTCCGCCAAGTTCAGTTTAGTTCATTTCGGTTCGCTAGTTCTCAGGTCCGGAAAACTCCCTTTCGGTTTGTCCGAAAAATTAATCACAAAGAGGCATAGCATAAAAAATTGATGATGGGCAAACTGGGAGAGACGACGGGAGTGGAGTGCTACAGGCATATCTCTCCAGCTATGTCTTGACAGTCCCATGTTAATGTTACTAATGATCTTTTCCCGGTGCGGTGCTACTATAACCATATAACTCCACTGCTAAATCTACTCAATCTAATGTATTCTACTTTATTCCGCTACCATGCAGTTACAGAATATCCGCTAAATGCGAATTGAGAACTTCACTTCAACAATACTCTACTTCATTTCGACCTCTGGCATTTTTAAATTACTGCCATTCAGCAACATCTCAACACGATTAACAAACGAATTCATCTAGAATCATTCGAAATATCATCGGGAAAATTAGTATCGATAATAATTTAAAAATCAGGAATATCAATCCAAAACTGTGTCTGAGTAACAATACGTTTCTTAGATGTAGTTACAGTTTTCCACAGAAAACTATCTATTAAATAGTCAGATTTGGTGATTTAGTGTTATAGGTCTTGGTTATAGTTTTAGTACTAATTCAATTTATGGATTCTGGGGGATATTTTGGGACTGAATTGTTTTGTTAGGTTAGTCCATATTTGCAAAAAGCAGTACGGCTGATGGTAATGACTAGTGATGGCTCCCCAATGTGTCGCATTCTGATAGGAACACAATAAGTCAAAGTGATGTTTCATTGCTTTACTTACTTAGAACTCGTCTCGTTTGTCCAACGTAATTAAACTAATGAATCCCAATTTCGATATACGTCTTAGACAACGATTAGTCAATGAAGTTTGTTGATTTCGCACTACCATGGAATTTTCCAAATTGCACCTATAATGTATTGTAAAATTGTTATTAGAAATGTGCAAGAATTTGGTTTCGGTCGTAATAGCAGAAATATTACCTATAATATAAATATTGCAATAGAATTTTTTACGAAATATGTAGTATGCACAGGACAGAGAGGGTAGAGGTTTGAAAATAATGAATAATTTCGGTGAATCGAGACTTTTAAGGGAACATCTGTACAAGTATAGTTAGGGTAGATGATAAATATAAATATGTGAGTGTGTAAGATAGAGCTAGTAAGTTGAGTTGTATGAATTTTTAGAAGTGAGAAATGATAAGATAGTTGAAGTGGGCACGCTTCCAAAAATTAATGCTGTGCGGAATATGTAATAATTTCTGTGTACAATGCATCTGTGTAGTATGCTAGTGTATTATTGCTGTGGAATGAGAATAGTGCCAAAAAAGCAAACGCTTAAAATACTACATTCATCAGTTTTCTTTTCCGCTTGGCTCAACTTTAAGTTTAAATCAAGGCGTTATTTATTATCCTCAACTTGGTCCATTCGACCACATTCAATTGGTGCGTTAGCATTAGCACTAGAGATGCATTAGTTAGGGCAACTATTATACTGGTGGTAACTATTGCTTAGCTGAAACTGTTTCTGAAGAATATAAGTAAAAGGAGCAGGGTAGTGAGCGACATTTATCTATATGGGACTCTAGTCGTAATAAAGTGAAATGTGGGAGTTTGGTTAGTATTCGTAAGATTAGCATTCCCTAAGGGAGGAACGGAACAGAGTCAAGTCAATTCAAGTCAACAGAAGACAAGAGTAGGGTTTGTGAGTGAGCTGAACTCTAAGTTGAATACTATAAGCTCATAGCAATTAGCAAATAAAAAAGTTTTCCTCTCATCCTTGTTTCTTGTAACTGCTTTTTCATCTTTGCTTTACTTTGCTCTTTTGTCATCTCTATAGAACTAGTGTTGTCGAGAGTAGGGAAAGGGAGATTGTCATTTATATGCAATATTAGTGATATAAGAGATACATATTACTGCTTGTTTTTTACACAAATGTGTGAGTTAGTGAATGAATGAGCAAAGGAATGGAAATAAGACTCTCCTCTGGTGTGGTGGAGTCTTACGGCATCACTAGGCTTCCTTACTTAGTTAGTCTGCTAATATTATTCACAAAACTTTGTCATTTCGAAAACAGACTAGTCGGGCATGGGACAAGAGATGAATTATCTGAGAAAGGAATTTGCATTTCAAAGAAACTTGCTAAACCATTATATTGCTGAGCAGTAAGAGAAGTTAGAGTATTAGAACTGCATAAGTGTAATGTATTGTATTGTGTATCGGAGACACGAGACAAGAGAAAGAGCACTTAATTTAATACTATGAGTGGAGTACCATACGATAGGATTGTTCAATTTAGTCTAACGACAGGACAGGAAAAGGCAAACTGAAAAGTGTACAGTGCATCTAGCCAGTCAGCCTCCAACCAATCCAACTCTCAAACTATAGAAATAAATGCGCCCAACTCAAGCCGGAAAAAAGTTCGTAATTAAGTGAGGCAGACGAGCCAAAGTGTCTCGCTCTGAATTTTTCTCCCCCTTCTCAGCCACGGGAAAATACCAATAAATAACTTTAATCTAAATTCATGGTTTGCCCTACACAAACAATATTTTTTCTTTGAATCACGTCTCATCATTTATTTCATTAACAAGAAACACTATGAATGAGACTTGTCTTTGATAACAGGGTAATCTGAGATTATCATTTACATTTATGCTATTAGCTAAATACTTTTTAACCCAATTCAGTACTACTTAAGCTCGGGCATGTAAAAACATAGTGGATGTTGCATAATTTGAAAAAAACTTACACAAGGGAAAAAGCCAAAAGTTAGAACGATTCAATTAGTAGGATTACGTAAAGAGATGCTAGATGAAATTAAAAAATTAAATCTGAAAACTTTAACCAGCTATGTAAACTTCGATAATGAATTTTTAATTGAATGCAATCATTCCATGGTCATGGTCAGGTAGATTCTCTCTTAGCAAATTAGTCCATTCTACAGACATGATGGAAGTTATTGTAGGAGGTTGGGTGTTCTATTAAATATACAGATTACTAAGAGTAATGTTCAGTTTGTTAGCAATACAAACACAATTCAATGCTAAAAAGGTACTGGCTTCATGTTTGGATTTTCCAACCAATCTCTTCTCCTACTTATTCGTATATATTTGTGTACTTCCTCGCAGCTAGTCTTTAGACTTGAGTTACGTAACTTATTTGTTCCTTAAAAGGCTTGCCAATCGACTCTCGTAATTTGCAATTCTTTTTGCCGAGCCTTGCAATGCAGGAAAAGTATTTTATAATCACTATAACTTTGCTGGCTCAAGCTTTCAATCTCAACAATCATATACAAATAAATATGCGCATATGATCACATTAGAACATTGTGTACCTGTGTGTTTGCGTAGAGGTTACTTTTTTCTCATAGTTTTCGAGTATCGGCAAGATAAATGAAGAAATGCTTTGTTGCAATTACTACCCCATTATGCTAAAGCAAATTATATCTTGTTGAATGAAATACAGACTATAAGAAGTGTCATTAGTAGATGATACACGATTCATAACTCTGTGTACTCATGTGAATTCGTAATTCATCATGTCCATAAGTGTTCAGACAAGCTAAAGCTACCACCTATAGCCTACCTGTAAAAAGAAATGAGTTGGATATAGATGTTGGTCTATTGCTCCAGAGTGTTTTCTGAAAATATATATACACCAAAATCTGCGCGATTATTATTTAGTAGTTTGTTCTATGTATAATTTGCATTTTTGCATGATGTATGTTGGGGAGCGTGCAAAGCGATATCCTAATACAATAGTTCTGTGGTGACTAGTGAGACAATCAGACAATAGATAA
>JABASH010004463.1:0-13964 GCA_019776445.1 Tomocerus maximus | reverse complement strand
GCATTCAAGAATTCAAGTATTCAAGAATTCAAACAAATCCTTTGCAACTTTATATATAAGGATTCTTTGCAATTGCGAATTTGTGACTAGAACGGTAAATAATTGCAAGGAACAACTAACAAGTACAGGTATATTATTTAAAAGCAAGGCTAATAAACATGTCATCAAAAAGTCTTGGAAATGAACAAACTGCTGCTAATAGAAAACAGTGTTAATTAAATGTTCCTTGATAATCATAGTGCGTAGAGCGACGTTATAAAAGTAAGGCGAATAAATAAAACGTAGGTAGTAAAGAAAGCAGTTAACAAGGTGCAGTTAATGTGATATAGCATATGTAAGTTATAAGCGCAGTTAATGTAGCATCACAGATAGATGTGCGATAGATGTCTTCACCTTGACAGTAAAATTCTCACAGTTTGGATGTTTATAAGCTTATTTAACAGAAAAAGTGTACATTTGCTACTGTGTTACTAATACTACTACAGTGCAATAAGTATTGGCTATAAAGAACTAAAGGACACACCAACCTTTACAATTATTACATCTTCAATCGCAGAACGGTACATTAAAAATGAACGCTGTAGTTGTTAGAATAGTGGGTTAGCAAGTGCAAGCTAGGGTATGAAGGGGTCAACAAAGTAAAGGTTGCGATCTTGTAGCTCAAGTTCTTCAATTATTTTAAACTGCAGTAATTTGTTTACTTATTCGTCAATGTTCATTTAGCAGTTTCCCATTCATTACAGGCATTTATCTAAGTATTAACTCTGAAAGCTTTTAATTTTAACATGCGTTTAAAAAACTTTCGTCTAGATTTGTGTCACGCCGACATGCTCGCATGTTGTCCAAGGTCGGTCCTGTCGGTGAAAAATGAATGCTAAGGGATTCTTTCAATGACTCATTCATCTTAAAGTATTTTGCAGGCCTTCAGGACGGATAATTACATATACCTATAATATAAGCACCCACTACATACATCCCAGATTTTGCTTTCTACCATAATAAGTAGTATTACATTCATCTGAGGAACGAAGTTTATTCTAAGACACTTGATAAATTACGACTTTTGTCACCAATTGCGTTCGCATTTAAAACTAGAATTTATAAATAAATAGTTTCAATCTAGACGCTCACCGCAATACATGGCATTACCTACCATTAAATACGTATTGAGTTTGATATTATAGATTAATCGGGTGCAACACTCTTTTGGCTTACATTTCTTTTTTGTGAATGATAATACCTGTAATTGGTTAAGAAGAAATAATTGATAAGAAATCAGAG
Source organism: Tomocerus maximus (assembly GCA_019776445.1). NCBI lineage: Eukaryota > Metazoa > Arthropoda > Collembola > Entomobryomorpha > Tomoceridae > Tomocerus > Tomocerus maximus. The sequence continues at coordinate 12,683 of JABASH010004463.1, read as the reverse complement.
AGTCGACGAATTCCTTTGAGGTCACGAAATAATTCACGAAGAGGTTCATATTCATAAGATACTTCATGAAGTACTCCGTGATATATTTCATTACATATTTCATGACCTCTCCAGTTCCCCGAAATTCGGGAATTCTGTATCGTAGGACATAACTGAAATATTTTCAATAGGATCGCCCAGCAACATTTGAAATATAGGACAGAATATCTGGAGGGATTGAACCAACATTTGAGGGTTACCTGAACTGACAACTTCTTCAGCCAAACAAATCTATACCCGTTGGCTCTACTAGGAACACGGTTGGAGATGTTCTGTTTGTACCATGACTTGACATCGTCCAATACAATATAGGCTAATATCTGCATATCTCCCAAGTGCATCTAAAAGTAAGGTTTATTAGAACGACAGAAGTACAGGTTATTCGCATTTATGCTGGTGCTCTTCCCTCACAGTCACTATTTTCCTAATTTTATATACAATCTGAGATTTATGTTTGTGACAGTATAATTTCCTATCGATTGCATTTAATAATTTGCTTTGTCAATGCTTTGATTTTATTTGTTCGTGATCTACTGCATCATTCATAGTCAAGAATAGCCCGACCAGATACATGGCTGGTATTAAGTAGTAGAAGGAGTAGATGTGTATGTAGTGTATAATATACGGAGATGGTAGTGGCTGAGAATGTGAGAACATCTAAATGTGTTATTAAAGTTATTATACGTGTTAAGTTGCAGGCATTCGACACGTCAGTGACAATTCAATGAACAGTGACCTGAATTGCATTAATTTTTTTGAATATATTCCAATTGGCTATATTCAGTCAGCGTTGGTGCTCACTAACATTTTTTTTGTCTGCAACACACAGATTGAAGTGTTAGGTGGTTATAGTCAATCTACATAAGCACATGGAAATTCAAAACCAGTGCTTAAGAATAGAAGTACTTATTAAGCAAATATGATATTTTACTTTTCCTTAGCCTATCTATATTTCAATTCGTTGTTATGCACATAGACTAAGTTTAATGAGTAACTGAAATAGTTTAAAATGTCCCTAACTATTAAATGAAGCAATTAGTTTTTGTGAATTTTGTGATGTCTATTCAGATAGTTTAAAAAATCCCTACCGACAAATAAAGTAAATTTTTGCAATGGTAATGTAAAACCTGCATCAAGCCCTAAAATTAAATTCGTCGGAGTAATGGCCTGACCAGTGCCACAGCCAGGTGAAACTGGCTCACAGGTTCGAGTTTCGTCCCTGCAATCGATGAAAAGCAATATTTTTAGAAAAAAATGGCACAAATTGCAAAAAAAACTCTAATTTTACCCGTGGTTTGGCGAGTCTCCCTCGAAAAATTTTTCTGGCCGCACACCATCAAATAAAATTGACCATTTCAGTCATAGCCCTTAATGTTAAGCCATTTTAATTTATTCCAGGGACAAATTAATATAGATACCTACGGATATTGTATAATTGCCAATTGCAGCACACATAATAAATGAGTGCTAACTCTGATTTCTTCTTATTTCGCATTCATATTATATGTATTAATTGAATAAATCTTGAATTGCTAAATTCGTATTGGGTTATGATAAAGTGCGTAGTAAATATATCGCATATCTGCTCCATAGTGTCTCTTTAAAACTTCAAGATAAAAAAGCTGAAAGCAAAGTGCAAACAACACAATGATGAATGCACAGGACTGTACCACAAGGCTAGAATCACGTCTACCACATCATTAACATGAATTTAATTGCATACAATATATCTGCATGCTTATATAGAGCTTCTATATATATAAAGCTTGCGAAGAGAGAGTGATAGGATGATGAGCACTGAACCTATAGAAGGTCACCTCCATGTATCCTTGCAATTCTGCCTTCTTGTCCAGCACAGTTCCAGCATCCATACTTCAGTTCACTTTTGTATACTACCCACATTATAGTGGATTGGATTGCATATTTCTTCTCGTGTACATCATAGTATCATATTCAATATGACTTATACAAATATAGACGGTGCAAGATTGACTAGTTGGTGTTAGTGTATACTCGTGTGTATTTTCGGTCACATTTTCTCAAATAGCGATCACAATATTCACCATCGATTCTGTATTACTCACGGTTAAGAATATCAGTTGGTTTATTGGCTTGTCACTTGTTTTACTTCTCCATTCTGCCGGTACAATCCATATTTATGCAATATAGTGATAGGCATCTGTCAAGGCTACTCATTTGAAAAGTCTATGCAAATTTCTCACAGAGATACTATTTTTACTATAGTATTTTGCATTCTTCTGTCTTATACTAACCCAGAGCATTGTGCCACACCGCTTTTGTCTTCCATTTCATTTGGATTTCAATTTCCATCAGAGCAGAACTGCAGTCTTTACAATTTTCAATACTCAGCAGTAAAATAGAGACAAAAAATACTCAACATTGCATCATTCTTCAATTGGCCGAGAAACATCAGGTTTACTTTTTATTTTGTGCTTAGGAATCATGTTTTGTTTCTGCGAGTGCATGGCATTAAAAGAATTTCAATTATTTATTGAGCAGAATGCTTGATGGGACAAATACTTGGAGACTTGCTGCGGCTCTTTCAGCTGCCGTGGCCTCTGGGACAATTGCAGGTATGATTATATCAGACCGAAAATCCAAAAAGGAACAAGAGCCCGAAAAATGGACAAGGGTCGGGGTTGTGAGGGAACTTATTTTGTATCCTGTCAAGTCTTGTAAAGGTGTGGAGGTAGATGAAGCTACTACTACCCAAATCGGGTTTAAAGGTAAATATATAAGAAATTATTATTTTATCAGAGTGTACATTTTACAGTTTTTGTATTTTATTTACAGGATCCGACTATCTCCGAGATAGAGTCTTCTTGGTAGTGAACTCTTCGTCTGTATTCCAAACTCAGCGGCAATTGCCCCAAATGTCATTGATAAATCCTGCTGTGAATGGTAATCAATTGACGCTAACAGCTCCCAATATGCCTCACATCACCATTGATATTCCAGAAGATACTCCTCAATTGCGAAGAAGTTGCAGGTTAATTGGCTAAATATCCTAGAATTATTTTATATGATATTTACCGACAAATCTTCCTGCAGCAAGGAATTTGCATTTCCGCGTAATTTGTTTTAAAAGTAATCATTATTATAAAAATATCAATGTTTAAATGTAGAGTCTTTGATGATCGCATATCAGAAGCTTTAGATTGCGGAGACGAGATTGGGGAATGGTTATCAAAGTATCTGGACACAGAAGGGCTTCGTTTGTATTACCATTTTTTAAATAAAACTCAGCGCTCGTTGACTCCTTTACAAAAGACTTTTCCTACTTTTGTTCCAAAAGATAAGGTGCCTTTTTCTGATACTTATTCTCTTGATAGTGATAGTTTTTTCATTCCCAAATGGATTTCAAATAAATAATATTTCTGAAACAGGGGACTTTTCAAGATCAAACATCTTTCATGCTGATGGCGGAAGAAAGTTTGAACTATTTAAATACCAGGCTAGAAACACCTGTCACTCACAAGAATTTTCGACCGAATATTTTAATTACAGCGACTCCAGAACCATTTGCTGAAGATAATTGGACTTACATTCGTATCGGAGGAAAAGACGGGCCAATTTTTAAGACTTCAAAACCATGTGCCAGGTTCGAGATTAAAGGAATTTCCATTAAAATGATTAAACAGATTCAATCAACATATTGTAGCATCTTTGGTGTATAATAGATTTTTACAACTTCATATTTCATCTTTCATTATGTAGATGCAAATTGACTACAGTCATTCCTGAATTAGGAGAATTTGATAAAAAGGGAGAGCCATTGTCTACATTAACAAAGTATGTGTATTCTTACTATCAATTAACTCATCCCCATCCAGTCGTTATTACAAGCAGTTATTCATTACAAATTCATAACATTTATTAGGATGAAAACGGAAAGGAAAGTCGGAGATGATGTCCTGGATAGACTAGTAGCAAATCAAGCTATTCTTGGGCTTCAAATGGGTCTCTACAGCGGAGTAGGAACATCAGTTAAAGTTGGTGATCCGGTTTATGCTGCGGTTTTGTAATTTTTATATGAATATATACAAACCATTGAGAGAAATAAAGACAGCCGTATTAAAATTGAAAGTTATACCATATTATGTCATTTATATGCTTGTATTGGGCATACTAAAGGTGCTTGATTCTTATTACTCACTTTTATTGTTAGTGCTTCTTTTACTACAGACCGTTTTAAATCATGCCCAACCTTCCACATTATGCCCAACCATCCACATTATGCCAATTAAGCCGAACACGAAAAAACATTCATTGACATCGCTCTTAAGGAAAGAGAAAATCCCTTGAGACGTTTTTCTACTTCTCTCGGTCAAAAATGTCATTTGGAAAGTATTTTTGACGTAACTACATTACTGTCGGATGGACATTGTTAACAAACGCCTTTCATTGTTCCATTGCTATTTTGTAAGTTTTGTTTATTATATTGCAAGTAGATACTATTTCGAGTTACACATTTACAATTACACAGCAAATAGATGCTTATCCACCACAACATGTACTTCTCGATCTGTAAGTCAAAAATTTATATATCCACTGAATTTGCATGTTTTTCCAACCATTCATTCATACTTTCAGCAAATTGATCCACCCAGTTGATATTGTTTTGAACAACTTTTGTAATTAGCAAAGCATCTTTGTCGTCGACCCCTGAATTGCTTTCCAGCACCCTCTCAATCTACAGCAAAATCATTTAAAACACAATTTAATATCGTTTATGGGTCGCTTTTATCTTTACCATCCATGAATAGTACATAACAATAAATAAATCTTACAAGATTTAACTCCGCTATTTTGTTAAGTGAACCACTTAGGGTTGTCAGAACGGTAGAGAATTCTCGGACTGTCATTCTACTTATTAAACATTAAACATAAACATTTCTTATTTAAACATTTCAAAACAATTAATAATCAAATTATGTGAACATATCTCTGTGAAATACATATATAAATACAAAATATATATGTGAAATCTTTTCACATATTATACTTTGTACTAAGGTAACTTTTGTCATAAAACTTACATTTTTCCGAACTCGTAGTTGTCACTATTATCAAGAAATTCCAAGATAGATTGCTTTGAATAAGAATTTGCCGATGAATGTTGCAAAACGATAATTTTATCGTGTTCGTGAAGTTTTGTTTCATCCGAAAATATTTGTGTAAGCAACCTAACCACCACAACCACAATAACTCAATAGGGTAATAATAACGAACATAATGGCTAAGTAGATTCCAACCATACAAATTCTTCATTATCAGAAACTAATTAAAGAAAACCAACAAAGTATTATACGCTTGACTCTATGCATACCATTTTTGATTTTCCTCATTCATAGTACAGGTCAAAGCTCTCGCTAAACGCGATCTGTGGGCAGCAGAAAATTCAGTTACATATTTTTGGTAGATAACATTCCAGTTAGAGTTTGAAAAATCGTCATTTTTCACCATTCCGCAGTACACGGCTGTTTGCAAATTGACTGGAACTCTAAAAATTGGGAGATATATTATTGTTTAGATACATTTTGTTTGTAGAGAAATTTATTAGTTATGTAGTATTTCATGTAAATGGCATTTACAAGTATTCTGGATTATTTCTCCATTCTTTAGCATAAAATTTTGCATATTCCCAGCATAAAGAATTAGTCCTGCTCAAAAGACAATTCACCTCCATTAATTCTGATATCAATATGGCTTTTGAACCAATTTCCTTCATTTGTGTGTTTATATCCAGTTTGTCTAAAATTCGGTCCAAAATAGGCGAAAAGTAACTCTGTATACAAAAATAACACAATATCTACCTTTAAATTATTGTGGAACAATCATTAAGCATTGAATATAAGACCACTATAGCATCTACTCTACTGTGCCTTACATATGCATACATCAAATCATATTCAAATAAAAATCAATTACACTAAATTGGTCACTGTATTTCGTATCACTGAGCAAGCTGTAAAATTGTTTAATATATCTGATGACAGTCTTCCAAACTGCAAGATCTTCTTCATTCTCAAGATATTCTGTCAAATGCATTGCTGCATCATAAGGAACATATTCTGTAAATGAAACGAAAAAGATTGTATTTTTAGTTTTTTCCATAATAATGCTTTTCAATTTAAATCTGTGATAAAAGGAGTTCACCTGCTTTTGCAAAGCTAAAGTAGTCATCCAAAATCTGACTTCTAGCAACAGGAGGTATGGCTTGATGATTATTCATAAGTACTTTTGCTATATTTTGGAAACTTTCATCGTCATAAAGTACACGATAGTAGCCTAAAAAGAATTGGACTTTTAGCGGAAATTCCCATTGCATTTCACCTAAAAATTGCTGATATTCTTTCATTTATAACAGAATGTGCCCGAGAATAAATATTATTATTACCAGTTGACTCAGGGTTGACAATAATTAGTTGACCAGTATTCATGGTCACATTTACACTCCTTGTTCCTTGAGGTATCCATAAATCTGGCATATCAGGTTCAATGGAGGAACTCAATTTAGGAAGTAAAGTAATAGGGACCCACCATGTATCATCAGGTGAAGAAGGATCATCAAGAATGTATTTTTCCTAATGCACAAATAGTAAATTCATATATAAACCCTTTCTTGTAAATTTTACCCTAATTCCAGATGCCAACCGAATGAATTTTAAGATCAGCTTTGGAAATGTTAAAATAATTTTACTTGTGTTAACTGAAGGGTTGTATCATTGATGACAGCAGTTCTTATCAGAGGAAATCCAGATTGCCGTGTCCATGTGTCCATAATTGATTTCATGTCGGTTGGCATTGGCAAAGACAATGAATCAACAGCTTCTTGAAGAGCTTGAAAAACATCATCTTGCACTGCTCCTTTGTATTGGCTGACCAAATTTGTACATCATAACAATTAGCAAGAATTTTATACAGTTTTTGAGGGTTTCAACGAGCGGAACTTACAATCGATCCACATAAAGACGGACACCATGAGTAAAAACATCCTCGCTAAGAAATGATGATGTCATTCTTAAAATAGATGCTCCTTTTTCGTATGGAATTCTTGTATAGATATCAGCCACGGCTGCAGAAGTTTCAGGAAAATTTTCTAATGGGTGGGTAGCGTTAGAAGCATCAAAATTAAGAGCAACTTGTAACATGTTGGGGACAAATTGGGTCCAGGGTTCTAGTTCCGGGTGAGTATGGTTTATTCCATAGTGAGCATAAAATGATGCAAAGCCTTCTTTGAGCCATACGTAAGCCCACCATTGGCAGTTGACAAGATTCCCAAACCATTGATGTCCCAGTTCGTGGGAAACTACATAATTTATTTTATATCTCTCTGCTTCAGATGTCTCGTTTTGTAGGTAAAGGAGAACTGGATCCCTGAACAAAATTCATGAATATTATACTAATCTTTTCAGCCTGGAAGGTAAAAATGTTATTCGAAAGAACATTTCGAAAATATGAGCAAAACCTGGCAGCAATACGTACTTGTATGTTATTAGTCCCCAATTCTCCATTGCATTAAAAAAGAAGTGAGGAAGAGCGATTGAATACATTTTTGGCAAGGGATATTTAATAATAAAATATTCTTCAAAATAGTTAAGGACATCTGCAGTAAGTTTCGAACTGTATATTCCTGCACCACGATCTATCAGGTAGTACGGGGCGTAAATCTGAAGATTTAATATGTGATTCATTTATATATTCCGAAATGACTCTTTTGGGTATAAGTAATAACAAAGAGAGCTGTAACATTTGGATTTAAGTACCCGAACAGTTTTGTCTCCGGAACTTTCTGGAGGAGCTTCTTCGAAAGTAAAATCAGAGACTATCATAGCAATAATATATGACGAAATCGACGGAGTAGTATTAAAAGTATCCCAATGCCAATTCGGAAAATTTTCCCTGGTAAATATATAAATAAGTAACAGATTTAGCAGATTGTGATTTTCATTGAATTTGCAGTTGCAAAAAGTATGATTTTTTCAAAACTGTAAGCTAACATTGGGTAACTTTCAATGAGCTCAGAATTAGACATGGCATGGTAGTTTTCGTGACGTCCCAAGCTAATATCATATGTAGCTCTGAAATTCGGTTCGTCAAAATTCGGAAATGCTCTTCGGGAATGATAAGGGGCAAATAGAGTGGTGGCCACATATCTGAAATTAAGAATTAGTTTCCTTTGAGCCCATTTTGAGAAAAATTTAGAACAATTAATAGAAATACGTACCTTCTATCGCCAGTATTTGGATCATCGTAGTAGTCCAAGTACATGCCATTCAGTCGATCTTGCGGAATGGGAGCTATAAAATCTATGGAAATCTCATACTTCTCTCCAGTTATTAAACCAGAATTCAGATCGATTATAAAAAAATCTTTCTCTAAATCATAACTGAGAAGTACAATCCCAATAGCACCGTTATCTATATGCGTCACCTGCAGAAATTACGAATTATTTATAGGTCTTATGTGTAAATTAGTGTACGATATAGAGTCGACTACAGACTAGATGGTAATAAGAAAATTCAGAAAACCTGAACACTGGAATGGTCAATTGTTAAATTCAATGCATGTAGAATTATTCTCTGAGTAGATTCCAAGCACTCGATGGAAATCTGAACTTTTCCCGGAGCAGTAAATCGTGCAAAACCAGGAAGAGGCTCTAAAATAGGCATCATTTGCAATTTGTAATGGTATGGAATAACTGACAATGGAAGACGAAATCTTTTGCTATGAACTGTCGTCAGTAGAGTATTTTGATGAAAACTGTCATCGGAGGAATACAGTGGTTCCGAGTTCAACAACTCCGATGTTGTGATACTCGCCAAAGAAATTAAAAATACTACAAAAACAAATGTTACAGTTGCCATTACGGGAATCAATATCTTTCTGTCAAAATGATACGGATGTGTATACTAGTATGATTGTACTATTCTTTCAAAATCTGATGCAAAAAATATTTAATAAAATAAGATTTAAAAGATAGCTGAAGCCGGTGGAACCGGTACGATTTTATGCTAACCAAAGAATAATGCAATGACCATCCTTATTCTGCAGGGGTATAATTCTGCAAACTTTCATCTTATTTGTTTTGCTGAATTAAATGGAGCATTAAATAAAAGAATTCAATGTATTTATCTAATCTCTCCCTCCCCATTTCTGCATCGAAATAAATCGCTGTAACTGGAGAATCTATATATTGGTTAGAAACATAAAGAATATCTAGGCTGGCTTATGCTTAGTATTTATTATCTTTTAAAAAGCATTCTTATCTAAACATTTATGTTTATGTACCAGTGTGTACCTACTATATTTGTATTAGGGGTTTAGAAAAATAATCGTTACATATATAGGTTCATTATCATAATATAATATAGAATTTATATAAATTTTCTTCCCAGCACATCATTAAACACTTCAATGTCCCATATCGTGTGACTGTCAGGATAATGCGAAAGCCCTTTTCCTAACTTTAGTAGATTGTAGTTTTTAAGTGTCTCTTAATTGTGTGATTATCGTATTACACTATTACACATGCAGACAGAGTACACAATCACAATTGTCACAATGTCATAAATAGAGGCTACAGGAAAAATTCATGTATATTTGTATTTTGTATATTCATGAATCAAATCTAGATAGTTTTTTCAATTTTCGGGATATATTCTAATGGAAAGTTAATTGGACTTATTCGGTTGTAATAATATAAAATACTAGAATTACAAATTAAGATTTGAAATCAGGGATTCTTAGAATTTTATAAAGTTAATTTAGGAATTTCAACACAATGAGTATGAGTAAAGCAGCAGTAACACCTGTGAGTCCTGGAAAGAATTTTCTGGCTGGAGGATTTGGCGGAATGTGTCTTGTGTTTGCAGGACATCCGTTTGACACAGTGAAAGTAAGTAAATTATTCTTAAACTTGCACTGTGTACGAAAACAATGACAATCTAAGAATTTCAATTTTGGCGTTTCATTAGGTTCGATTGCAAACAATGCCGAATGCTGCCCCTGGAGTTGCTCCTCTATACTCAGGTGCTTTGGATTGTTTCGGAAAGACTCTTAAGAATGAAGGAGTACGGGGATTTTATAAAGGTACCTTTTTCATTAAAAATCGACCCAGTTACAATTAATTACTAAACTAAACATGATTTTTAGGCATGGCTACTCCAGTCATGATGGTAACACCTTTGTTCGCCCTTGCCTTCTTTGGTTATGGCTTAGGAAAAGAAATTGTGACAGCAGTGCAACCTGGAGAACTTACTCCAGTCAAGCTTTTCATTGCTGGTGGAATAGCAGGATTTACGACTGTAAGCAAAATGAATTCATTTTGCGATTTTCAAGAATAATATCATTTTCTTTTCCTGACAGACTTTTGCTGTTGCGCCTGTGGAAAGAATAAAATGTTTGCTACAGGTAATGTCAGTAATTATTTTGCCTTTAATTGTCAAAATTATGTTAATGGTTCACAGTAAGTAATGATTATATTCTGTAGATTCAATTAGGTCAATCAAAACCTCAACCAGGACAAGTTATTTACTCTGGACCAGTGCACTGTGCCAAAACATTACTAAAAACAGGAGGCATTCAGAGTTTATACAGAGGTTTCGGAGCGACTTTCATCAGAGGTCAGTATACATTTGTTGTTCTGATTATAAGTGAAATAAATTATAATAAATTATTTGAAATACATTATTATAAGGGTGACAATTTATAGCTATTCCTCAGAATGGACTTTACTTCATGAGCTATGATGTACTGAAGAAGGCTTTAGCCACTGATGAAAGTAATGAGTTGACTCCACTAAGAACTCTAACCGCTGGAGGACTGACAGGGATAATTAACTGGACATTTTGTCTTCCTGCTGATGTCATCAAAAATAGAATACAAGCGGGTAATTAAGACACTAATAACTTGTTGATTCAACGTATTGATCGTTTCTAATTTACTTTTTAGCTCCTGATGGAATGTATCCGAGAGGATTCCGAGATGCATTAAAGCATCTCCTAAAAGAAGATGGACCCAAAGGCCTTTACAGAGGTTTTGTACCTGTCTTTATAAGGGCATTTCCAGCTAATGCAGCTTGTTTTATGGGATTCGAGTTGGCTGTAAAGTTTCTTAATTGGGCAGCACCTAAATTTTGACACTGATATTAAACATTTAGCAATACACATAGGATACTAATTTAATGCTTTAAACTGTATATAAGTTGCAATATGATTAATGCAACGTGATTTCACATCATGTACTACTAATAGTTATGACATCTCATAGCAATTTTTCATTTTCATAAACCGATTGTTCCAGATTATCTATTAAAATATGAAGGGAAATGAATAATTAGGAACCAAAATAACCTTGGGTGACTTCGGGCCAATTTTTGTTCTGATCAATGATTTTTTGTTCTATTACCAGAATACGTTAGTCGCCCAAGGTCATTTTGGTTCTTAATTATTCATTTCCCTTCATATTTTAATAGATAATTAGGAAAAAGTGGAAAAAAGGGAAATGAAAAATTACTATGGGATGTCATAACACACATTATAATGAGGTGAATTTTAAGTACGGATAATGTGAAGGAATCTTATTACTGCTAGCGAAATGATTACTGTTAGCAGTGAAAATAAAGCCGAAAATATTTATTTTATCTAAACATACTTGGTAGACACTCCGGTACCACTCTATATCTTCACTACAGCCAGGATGCCCCGTTACTATCTCACGTTCACTTCCAGCTAAAACAAGCTAGATTAATGTGTGACCTTGCTCACAATATTTCCGATATTTTTGGTCTACAAACCGCTACCACCTCACCGATATTTTTGATCTGAAAACCGCTATAATACTGAGACGGGCTTGTTACTATTATTTCATTAAAACGTTTATTTTAGTAACCACATGCTCATAAGTAGACACCTGATGTATCTGTATATGCATATACTAATCCTTATAATATCATCGATGAAATTTTATACCAGTGCAGTAGGTACGTACGTACAATTGTGTTAGCACTTACCACGCGCTTAATTAAGTTATGCAATGACACTTAATTGTGTGTACCTGATATACATCCAGAACCTATAAACACACATACATAATTACATAACATTATTATATGAACATAAATGTTATTTTACCATACATCACATTAATTTACATCGGAAGCTATTGCGTTTGGATATCTTTTGGACCTTATCTCTCTAATTTCTGATATGACGGTACAGACTTGACAATTTAAGCAAGTGCAGCAAAATACGTTTCATTGTCAAATGGATCATATTACCATTTACTTTCAGTCTTCAATATCATTGTGTAGGTATACAGATACTAAACAGTTTGAACGAATATTTCAGGAAAAAATCGGTCATTGTTGTTACAGAGGAGTTTTCTAAGGATTTCCTTCTTCACTACACAATAATGAGTAATAAAACGCAAACTATCAGTCCCACAAAAAACTTTTTTGCGGGTGGTGTTGGTGGCCTTTGTCTTGTACTTGCTGGCTACCCTTTTGATACAATGAAGGTAAATTAAATTTTAAATACACAATTTTTTAATGAAGTGTTTTAACACATGGTAGTAATGAATCTGAATTTTATTAAGGTTAGACTGCAGACAATGTCAGC
>JABASH010004462.1:0-13965 GCA_019776445.1 Tomocerus maximus | reverse complement strand
ACCACTAGAGGGTAGGGAATATTCTAAATTCGTGTTACCAGGCATGCGCTGAAGTTTAACATATTTCAACAGATTCAACACCTACTAGCATAGCACATGTGCTAGGATGCCGCTAGTATATGATAAAAATATTCTTCAGTTATTTACAACTGTAGGTACTATATGTACTTTTGGAGTGTGGATGGAGCGAAATGCGATACACAAACGAATATTAATGATAGGGGCTAACTTGCCCAAACTTGGCTAAGAACAGTGGTATCGATATTATGAAATATCGGGTTCCTCTGTCTGTTGTATCATAAATATACAGCGGATAAGTACAATACAAATAGTTAATTCGTCAGAATATTTATATCAAGTTTTATGGTGCAATGGTTGAGACGAATCTCATTCTTTAATACGGTAAGCTCATTAGGTATCCATGGTCATTTCTTTGTTACCTAAGGTACAAAAAGTTTTTAAAAAATCAGTCCATTTTTGCTTTTCCAAAAAAGAAGCTAGTCAAACACTGGTTTATTGTCCGTGATCACGTGATATGTGACGTCAATATAAAGTTAAGTCCATTATGAAAAAATTCTCCCAATGTAACTTTATGTGCCATGAAAAGCAGTGATCCATTTTAGCCGGCTAAAATGGTTGAAATGGATAGTGGCCAAAATGACCAAAATGCATGATCACCCAATCAAGGATGTATTTCTTTTTTCACAGGGCCCCATTTACCTATTTTTGACCATTTGACCTTTCTGGTTAATTTAGCCACTGGCAGCAAAGTAATTCAATTAACTGGCTAGCCATTTTACCCAGCCATTTTAGTCAGCTAGCCGTCAGGTCACCGAACACTGATGAAAAATACTGAACTGAAATGTTGCATCGACTATACTGTAATTCATGAGTCTTCAGACTAATAAATATTAGTCTGAAGTCGGCAAAACTGCGTTCCGACTCCAAACGGATTGCTTTTGGATTTCCAATTCGATCAGTAGCTAGCATAAAATCCGACTTTTGAGGAAAGTTTGATAGCAATCGGTGAAAATGTATGACCTGTAGAAAAAATCGGCTGATACATTGGTTAGTTTGAGTACTCTCGCCCAAGTCTCACAATGCTCATAACCCATCCTTAAGTTAGTATCTATTCCTTCAAAAAGAAAATGGCCAGAAAATACATAATATTATATTTCACTGCTATATACATATTTATTATCTGTATTCATGCAAATGTAGGTTAATGTTCGAATTGAATTAATTTCTTTGGCAGATAAACAGGATTAGAAATGTGTACCTCATGGAGCATGTTGTTTGAGTCTGCTGTTTAGAGCAGACGCGTAGTACCTACATATAGAAAAAATTAAAAAACGCAGATGGTGTGCAGATGATTAATGATAAACAGAATATACAGGATTGTGTCTTGTCTCGTGTCACGACACGACTTCCCTGTGAAGAGCAGCACTTTCGGATAATGATCTTTAGTGTCAAGTTTTACAATAAGGGACTTATTTCGGCTAAATAATAAAGGTAAAAGATGCAAACTAATGAACCGAATTTTTCTGACACAGTTCCGAAAAAGATATCCCGAGATCCACCAAAGTGGATTCGTCCTCTGCCGAAAAACGTCATGACCAGAGCAGGACAGAAGTTGAAACTGGATTGCGAGTATGAGTCGGCGACGGATTGTAATGTTATGTGGGTGAAGGACGACTTAAAAATATTAACGAAAAACAATTCTTCTGCAGAGGTAATTTTGCACTATTTGTGTCTTTTGTGTGGGGTGAGTGTGGAGCAAGTATTGACACTAAATAAGTAGCATCGTTAAAATGCAGTAATTGCCGATTTGCTCTAATTGTCATAACCAAAAGTTAGTAAACTCTTCGCAACAATTCACCTACCTCCCTCATCTAGTACCTTTCTAAATTGCGTCACTCTGAGAAGATTAGTGCAGTTGAAACTATTTTTCCCAAAACACTGACTCACCATCTTTTCAGTGCAATACGGCTGGTTGATTTTTTTCGCAGTAAGCGACCCAACACTTTAATGTGCAATTAAATTGAAATGGTATAGCAAATATTATGCAATACGTTTTGGGTTGGTTGCAAATTACAGAAACGCTGTTGGTGCCAAAACTTTAGTCCTAATTTTTTAAGCATCAGTTTTCGAGCATCGTAATGATTTTGTTATTTAGTGATGCTATTTGAAAAGATACAACAGTTGTGAATGTGAAGATAATGGAATGTGTGGGTTTGTATATAGCACTTAATTATATGTCTGGAGACCGAAGTATTAGTCTGAGTATATCAGGCTTATTGTACATTGGCCAAAATGGCACTTAACATTGAATAATGCAGATTCGCGCGACGAGGAGTTTGGCAACATTAATTTACAACGAAGCATATCCTCTCAACTCTGGCAAGTATACTGTTTTGATTCGGAATGCTGGTGGCGAAATCCAGTCGGAGACTCAAGTAGTCGTTAAGGTAAACTCTCAGTGGAAATGGGACTGTTGCAGATAAAAAATGTCTCTCTTTTGCAATTACTTTGTTTATTTCTTCCTACTTAATTTGTTGCACATGCTTGACATAAAAGAGACGTCCAAGATGAGTGACTTTGGGTAATTCGCAGGGGCTATTACCAGCGGAAACTTCGGATGACTCCGAGTTGAACACCTCTGACATGGAGATTTTGAAGCCGTTAATAAAAATGCCGTTAAAGGATGCCCATGCCTTAATAGGCGATAGTTTGCGGTTGGACTGTGTTATTGTTGGCCACCCCGAACCAGAAGTAAATATTCAGAAGTTTCAATAAAACAATGAATCTTTGATCGGCTGCCAAGTTTATAAAAATAATATTCGCCTCTGTGATTTTCTGCTCCGTATAGGTCATCTGGTATAAAAATTCTACTCCACTGAAAGAGTCACCGAATCATCACTTGCTATTCCACGGGGACAAATGTTCCCTCATCATACACAAAGTTGACTTGAACGATCGCGGAATGTACTCAGTGTCGGCTATTAATAACGGCGGAGAGGCCACTTCCAAATGCCAAGTTCTCATTTACGAAAAAGAGCTCGATGAGAAAGGTGCTGCTTCCCATTTTACTCTTCTTGGCATTTTTGCTCAGGATGTTTCATAAATTGTATTCCTCACTCGAGGGGATAAAATTATTTAAAGTTTATGGAAATGTAGAGCAAGAGGAGCCTAAAGTTGAGCCCCCAAAGTTTACTCAGCTTATCCAAGATCAGATGGTCACTGCCGGGGAACCCGTTGAGTTTACTTGTGAAGTTTCTTGTGATCCTGCAACCAACCTGGCACCGGAAGTAACTTGGTGGAAAAATAATCAGCGAATTGAAACGAGTGACGACCTTGAGGTAGCACTCTCCGGTTTTAGTTCTCCTCCATTCTCTATTTGTAAACTTCTGTTCTATTTCTGGGACTCGTAAACAACGGCATTCCTCATCTTGCATTCTAATTATAGGTTTCGCAGCAGCAGAACAAGTACAGTCTTGCTATCAAGAATGTGCAACCGGCACATCGGGGAAACTACATGGTGAAAGCAAAAAATGCAGGAGGCGATGCGAAATGCTTTGCATGTCTGATTGTCAAGGAAAATTTGGAGGTAGCACTTTTCACATTATTCTTTACGCATTCTTTATGTTATTATTAATTCCCATGGATATGCAGCAGCAGCAAAAACAATCGCCAGCTACTGAACCAAAACCTGCCAAATTGAGTGAAGCCAGAGAATCTCCGCCATTACAGCAAAGAAAGTTATCTTTGCCGAAAGCAGCACCTAGGGCTCCGCGATTTACGAAACCGTTGGAAGGTCGGATGGTCGACGAGGGCAAGACAAATGTGTCGCTGAAATGCTTTGTTGATGGTCTGTTTATTAAACTGAACTAGAATTTGTCTTGATAAATTGATCATAGCATTCATTAGGTACTCATTCTATTTGTCCTCACACAGCAAATCCTCCGGCAGAAATCAAATGGACAAGGAACAATTCAACTGAACCCATGACAGCCTCCGACGAATCCAACTTCGAGATAAAATACAACGAAAAAACCGGCGAGGTAGAATTAGTGATTAAGACAGTAAATATCTCAAATGGAGGAAGATATAATTGTACGGCAACGAACGAAGGTGGAATTGCTTCGTCAGTAGCCGACTTGGTTGTTAAAAGTAGGCTCTAAAGTTCTAATTTTTAGTTCCTACTAAACCTTAACAACAACATGCAAATGCTAAATCAAATGTATGATTTAGAAACAACCTTTCCTCCTGTGCTAAGCAAGCGCCTGCAATCTCTTACTGTCGACGAAGGAAAGCGAATCTACTTAGAAATTGATGTTTTTGCCAAACCCACGCCTAAAATTACATGGGAACTGAACGGGCTGGAAATAAAACCTGGAGCTGACCCCGCCATTACAATGAGCTCTGACAGTCCAACTCGGTTTTCACTTGTCATCAATGAAGGTGCGGTGGTCATGAATTATAACTATATTATTACTACTCTTTAAAGTTGTGTATTGTTAATGTGTGTAATTAAATGGGTTCAAAATACAATAACGACCAGAATATGAGAATATTCGACATAACTCAAAAATGTTTTGCAGCTGTTCCAGTTCGACACCGGGGACAGTATAAAGTAACAGCCAAAAACGAGTCTGGAGAAGCCAGTTCGATATGCACTGTTAACATCATGGAGCGGCCAGGCTCGCAATTTGACGATTTTTCAGTCAGTTCTGTTCCGTCTCCAGTTCCCATCCCAATACCAATCGAGCAGAAGCAAGAGGTTTCTGAATTTAAAATTTATCTACTCGTTTTTATGAATTAAACTAATCACCTGCTTAATTTAATATTGTGGTAAACAATTTCAGACAAGTGTCTCATCGATTACTCATTTCCCAATCGAGACTACGATAGTTCCTCCTCCTCGCCTCTCGATCTCCAACCAAGGGCAACCCGACCAAATAGTTGTGCAGCGAAAAGAAGAAGAGACGAAGACGATAATTCAAAGCACAACGACTATCACCAGCAGTCAGCACCAACAACTGTACGAGAGTTCCTCAAAGTCCATTGCCACGTCGTTCAATGTGCCCGAAGGAACTCCCGAGAGTCGTCATTTTGATACGTCGACTGCAGAAGGACATTTAATTCTCGTACCCGGTCCAGAGCCAGAGATTTTGGTGAGTCCCAGTCCGACGTCTTGGAACAAAAACAGAAACCAAGTCCAAGAAAAAGTCAAGAATTTCCAAGAGCATATCGTCGAGGGAGTGGATGGGACGGCAGCACCGTCAGGGGGAGTGAGGATCATCCCCATCGTGGAACAGACTTCTAGGTCAGTGGAAAAGGTAATTGAGCGGGTTACTTCGCCGGTTGCAAAATACGAACCGCGACCCATTCAGCTCCCACTCTTCATTCAAGAAGACACTAGCCCACGGAAAGAAGAACCCCAAGTCCCTCCTTATGTTCCAAAATCAGAAGATCTAAAACCCGCACGACTTCCCGTTTTAGAACCTGAAGACTTCAAAATAACACGACCTGCTCCTCCTCAGACAGAGCAGCCCAGTTCATCAGCAGCAACGACTGCAGCTCTGCGGGAATCCTTTTTCTCCCAAGAATTCTCTTCTTCATCATCGTATTCAAAACAAGATTTACCTTGGGCCTCCGACAGTCGGGACATCAGAGTCATAAAACCCACGAAATTCGTGCCAGAGAAATTAAGAGAGTCTGACTATGAATCAGATTTTGAATCGAGTGTGATTCTTCCGAAGTGGGTTCCACCTGGTTCTAGTAGCGAGCCGTCACCAGTCCCACCGACCTCTGCTTTCGTCCCAGTCACTTCTACTCTGTCGTCTACTCTCAAATCCTTTCCAACATCCACTACGACTCTTTTCTCTGACAAATCTTTCGAGGAGACTCGAAGTTCTGAAGTAAGACAAAAGCCTGTGGTGCCTCCTAAGCCTAAACTCGTAGCATCGCCCCTGCCCCCGCCTGATCCTCCTACCACCTCACCCTTACCTCCATCATCTAGTCCTATGGGGGTACGGGGCTTGGTGAAATCCTGGCCCCCTGCCGACCAACCCCCGCAGATATCTCAAACGACGACCACTTCCATGCAATCACAAGTCACGAATGAAGTATCTAGACAACTTCTGTCGATGCCTCCAATTGACCCAGTTAATCGATTGAGCCCAATTCAGATACAGGTCCCCGAACGTTCCCGCTCCCCTACCCCCAACAAAGAGGCTCTAGAAATGGACAGGCTGTGGGCCCGACCTATTCGATTTTCAAGTCCTTGCAACGTGGGTGCAAATTCTCCGCGGGAGGTTCTCAGTACGCCTCCTTCACAGCCCCCAAAAATAGCCCAACCTGCCCAAACAGTCCAACAGGTGCCACCTGTGGCACAGCACAGCATACCAGTCCAACAAGCTCCGCCCCCGGCTCAGTACACCATGCCAGTCCAACAAGCTCCGCCTCCGGCTCAGTACACCATGCATGTCCAACAAGCTCCGCCTCCGGCACAGTACACCATGCCAGTCCAACAAGCTCCGCCTCCGGCACAGTACACCATACCAGCCCAACAAGCTCCGCCTCCGGCACAGTACAGCTCCCCGAAGCCAGCAGTGAGCACCGTGAAAGCTCCGCAGCCTCAACAACCTCTTCCGCAGCCAATCAAACACGTCGCTCCGCCTGTGAATCCCACTTGGCAAACAGCTCCGAGCGTCAAGGAAATTCCGATAGTTCCGTCTGCCAAACCCGCCTGGCAGCCACAGACATCTCCAGCTGTGAAAGAAGTTCCGGTCGTTCCTCCGAAGCCAGCTGCCTCACAACCCGTCAATGTTCCAATCGTTCAGACGAGAGCCACTGTCTTGTCACCGTCTCCGAAAAGTTCGCCGCAGAGATACTACGTGTCGGTTGTTTCGACGCCCAGGACGACTCCCGTCCCGCCGCAGATGTCGAGCCCCACTCCAGATGTTATTTCTGAGATGCCTAGTTTCCAAGACAAAAGGGAATTCTTCGAGCAGTCATCCAGTTTCTCCAGCAAGGAAGAATCATTTCATCAGCAGTCGAGCAGCAGCCGAAGTTATTTCCATCAAAGTTCCAGCGGGGGTTCGGGACTTGCGTCGATTGGCGCCCCGCCAAAGTTTCACGCCCTGTTTGACGAGACCCTGCTTCCTCCTCCCGGAGAGCCGCCTGTGTTTCTGTATGCCCCTCCCCCTTCATCCAAACCATCTGTGTCCCCTGCAAAAGTTACTGCACCGGCACCCGCTCCCGGACCGTCTTCCTCGTCTTCTGTCCAGTCTGTTCAAGGGGTCAGCAGCAGAACCGTAACGACCTCCTCAGTCACAACAAAACAGGTATCTCAGTCCTCTTGGCATCACCAGCAAAACTCACAGAAAAAGTTCTAACCCCACAGCCAACTTTATTTTGTTATTGTCGAATCTAATCTTCTATGCTGAAATAACATTTCGCAACCAACAATACCAAGTCTAACAAGTTAGAGTAGCCGTAGAGTAGATTAAAATAATTATCGCCAACTTTTTGCTGTACTGTGTAGAATGCAAACTATAATCTTACATAATATGCCCAGGACAATGTACCTCACACATCTCGTATTATTTATTAGTATTTTAAAGTGTGTTATTGTAGTGGGTACTTAATGTAGTGAATTGGTGCGCAACTAACTCACGGTAGAATAGTATCTTGTCTAGGTTTGTCTGCAGAGCTTGGAATCTCACCGTTGAAAAACTGACTAATACTCAATCGTTAGTCAATTAGAATTAATTTACTTGTAATTGATGACCAAACGCTTTTAAACCCAACCAACAGCATAATATTACTTTACATTAAAAGCGGGTGCCCGCCATTTATACATTATTTGATGTTAGTAGACTTGGGATTTGGTTCCTTCGTGGAATGTGCTAGTACTACCAAACTACTCATAAAATGTATTACTATTCTGTTAAAATTTTGATGATTATTTATCTAAATGTGAAAAACTCTATGAAGATATTAAAAGGCCAACCTTATCAGTGACTTTGCTGTGGTTGCCTTTCCATGGGCTCAACGAAACTTGGAATACTAAGCAATCTTTTTTCGCTTTACTGACTTGGACCATTCGATGTTACTAAAATCAGTACGAAAAGCAAGAGAACTTTAAAATTTTGGTATTCCTGACATGGAAATTGGTATTCTTAAAAACCGTGATACTCATGGAACAGCAACCTAACATTTCCCTGTAGATGGATTTTTATTGTCCTAAAATTCTGCTCTAATTTCCTTCGTATTTATGCCTGTTGTGCTTATATTGTAGATATTTATCTCTCATATGTACATTATTTGTAAATATTAATGTGGTATGGTAGTTCTAAAGTATGTATGTAGTTGGTATGGTACAATTACTATTACAACTAATTGTAAGAACTTCTATAGTTGACTTTAAAATTTAACACCTTGCTCTATTTAGCTAGTTTTAGTAACGAATCTTATTATTTAATTGCTAAATGTGTAAGTAGAGCAAAGCCTACTCAGTGTGAACTCAAAATTTTTAATTTAAATGTCAATGGATGTCACCAGAACCCATTCTAAACACAATTACTTACGAGTATTCAATATAATAAATGAAATCAAACCCCAAACCTCATTATTTTATCGTTTATTATTTTTAGAAAACACCTAGCACGCTAGCTGCCTGTATGTTTGTATTTTTGTACGCGTGTATGTATGGCTGTAGTAGGTAATGTCATTTATGTATATCGATGTTAGTGTATCTGACTGCATTACTATTTATGTGACCGCATTTTGATGTCCGTAACAAGATAGACAAACATTAAAAACACAAACCATGAAATAATAATGTCCTCATCGAGAAACTTATGTGGCCATGTTTTCGTGAAAGTCCTCGTGATTTTTCTGTTAGGTCATTGATCAGGTAAACACGGAAGGCAGGGCGGGAAAAATTAGTATTCCTGTTAAAAAGCAGCCTCAACCCCAGACGAAGACGCACGCGACTCCGCGGGCCATGGCCACTGGCTCCCAAACACTTCCCCGAAAAATGCCATCGATGAGGGACAGTTATCAGTACATCAAGCCAAAGAAGTTTATTCCTGCCGTTGACTACGCCGCGTCTTCTGACAAAGAATATTCTTCGGATCAAGAAGCCAGTTTTAAACCGAGATGGACCCCGGGAGTGGAGGACAGGGCATTGAAAGTCTACAAAAAAGTCAAGTATGAGCCGAGGAGAAGTTCGTTGACGCTTGTTGTCGACAGAAATATGCAAGATTTAAATAAAATGTTCAAATCTAATATAACGCAAATGTCCCAAGGCCTTTGCTACAATAACATGGAAAGAAAAATACAGAGTGACTTAGGTAAGTGCCTTAATTCCACAATTGACAATCGATAGTAGGCACGCTACACCAGTCTGATGTAAATACAGTTGAAACTTTGTGAATCGCAAAAGAACTTTACCGATTCGAAACAGAATCTTTTCGGGTTCAGTTCACTCAAAATTTTTTAACCAAGTGACTCGGTTCGATTCGTTCAACATTTTTGGCACCATTTTTTTAAAACATAGGGTACCCTTACCATTATATACTATAGTGGTTTTCGCTAATTTTCTTTTTGATGGGCCGGTTCTAGTTCTATTCGATTCGACTAACTTTGAAATATGTCAGTTTAGGACCAAGTTTTAGGATGACAAAGTTTCGGTTCGGTCAACCCAAAATTTCTAGTGTAGTTACCTCCGGAGGATTTAATGTCTTATGTTCCCCATTTGTCATATCGTACTTAAGGTTGGTTTAAGTTGGAAATTTACATTGAAATATTTCGGAGCGTAACTCGAGTAAAACCAAACCGAAATTGAAGATGTCAACTGATATTTAAAACCCGAATCTAGACTTCGGACCTAAATCAAAACCACGGAAATATATCTTGGCAAGCAAGCCAGATTTTGAAAATCTATGACCTATAGATCCAACTTAAACCAACCTTAAAATATTTATTAAATGTGAATGTTTGGGTCTGTTTAGTGAACATCATGGACATTTTTATTGCAGGTGATGCCGCAGCAACAAAAGCAGAGGGACAATCAGATGCGGCCAACCCCTTGATCTACTTTAAGTATGATTTCGGCTATGAGTTTGGCATTGCACACCCTAGAGAAACAGACAGCAATAAAACCGAAAGAAGATTATCTTTGCCCTCTGCTAACCGCCTTGACAAGGAATCCATTAGCCTGCCAATAATTCATGAAAGGACATCAAAATAATTAATTTTACCTTAATTATCATTAAATTCATATTAACAATGTTATCCTACTAATTGGAAGCCATTCATCACAATTTGGAACCTTTATATCTCTACGACAGGCCTACTGCTGTTCTACGCGATACTAACTTAACCAAATACGCTATTACTCTATTACTACAGTGGAAGTTGTTAATTACTTGTCATGGCAATTTTTCTTGTACACTTTTACCTGGTGGATGAAAAATAAAAGGAGTGGTGTCAAAATAAACATTCTAAAGATAAACAAAACATTTTCTCTGCATACTTTTATTCTATCTTTTTGCTGCAAATAATATGATAACATTTATCGTCTAATGACGAAAACGTTTTTCAGTGGATATACGCAAGTCAGTAAACTTGGACTTGAACTACTTATACATAATATAGTATTTAGAAAATAGACGTACGACTACGACGTACTATTAGTGCGTAAAAATAACTTTGATTTATTAATTATAATTGTATTTCCGGGTTCTTCTTCAGCGAAGCTGTCTGTAACTCTTCATTGAATAAACGCATCCATACATACTTATCATGATATTGTAATTTAGCAACGGTACAACTCGCTAATTTCATTTCCATCCCTGTCCCTGATCCAGAGCAACGAGCAAAAGCATCCGTGTAAAAGGAAGGGATTTTGAAGTAAACGATAGGTGGGGCAATTGTACTAAATGCAATTCTTTTACTAGTTTTGTTTTCATTATACTGCATACTTTTATTGCAGTTGAGTTGAGTTAAATAATTATGTTGATGGATGTACCTAATAATATTATGTAGATTGGATTCGGTTTTGGATCTTGAATGTTATAAGGAAATAAGAAAATCTGAAAGAAATAGGGGCACTCAGAAGTCAAGATATTGAAAAAATTTTGGCTGCTAGCCAGTGCCCAAAGTAGTAAATAATACAATAATACAATACAAAATCATGGATAAATTGGAAAGACCATTCAAAATTTTGTTGGAATTACGACACAAATTAATGAGTAAAATGACTAAACTGTCCCATTGAGACAAGACATGAATGCTACGCGTAAACTACAAAAAGGTCTATTGAAACTACTAATTATGTCAATGTCGTGTAGCTCATTTCGTTACCTTTGGACACGTATGACATGGAGAGTACTGAATTGGTAATCGAGTGTAAGATTCTTGAGTAAATATTTTATTCATAATATCGATTGAGACCATTTTAGATGGTATAAGTAGGTATGTAACGCATGTATGTCATTTTTTAATCAGAGCCAGTTAAATAATTACAAAATGCGAATACTTTACTTGATATGATACATAACAGAAATTCAGAGTTCAATATTGTTTAACCAAGTAGGCGTGGTAAGTTATAGTATTTCCGGGAGGAATTGCAGATATACTATATTATACTATTTATGTAAATATTAATGTAAAATACGTTGCGTTCTTTGGATATGGTCATTGCTTCATAATAAATACACAGAGAGTCTCTATATTCTATTCCTACTTACGGGTTGGTATATCTGTGATATGCCTCTTATGTTCATTGACCTTTTTTGCCCTAATTGCCGCATATTGTGTCTATGTCTTACTAGAACAAAACTAGCATCGAAGCATACAAAGATTTAGATGGTAACTGAAGGGAGCATGTAAACTCTAAAATCAAAATGACGTTTCCTGTCCAATGTCCAAGCCAAACTAGCAATAAGTTACACTTCGACTACGGCGAAGAAAAATTAAAGGAAAGAAGTATCAAATGATTGTGAGGATATGCATTAAGTGTATTTAATCCCCATCCGTTGCTGTACCATTTGTGCTCTTTTTTGTTCTGCATGCAGCAAAAAACTGTACGGGACATCTTGAGTTAAAAGTTCATTCCTGAAGGATCCCTCCCTATGAGCTTGTCCGCCCATTTGCATGCTAATTGTAATTTTATTTTTAACAAGTTCGAGAAGTTAGACTGGAGCAGTGACCATGCAATAGCAGAGGATGTAGAACTATCAATCATTTGTGCAGCATGTTCTGTAAACAATTCTAATGTCTATTACTCAACACTAACTTTCCTAGTTGTAGAAATATCCCCTGTCTACTGCTACAGGTACCTACTACATATTAATAACAATTATATATAGTAATTACTAATTACACCAAGTTAATTAAACAAGATCTTAATGATTCTCATCACCCAACACTTTGGTCGGCTGAGAAAATTCAAATTCTTTTCACAAATGGGATTGCACTAAGGATGTCGACCAATATTTTCAGAAAATGCTGATTATTTAGCCCTGGCGTGAATAATTATTCTGCGCTCAGTATTAATAAATATTTTGAGCTGATATGCTAAGGTATCAGAGTCTCTACGGGTCTAATTCCATCTCAAATCATGGAATAGAATCTAATCATCTTAAAAGGTTGAAGTATATTTTTAAGGCATTATTTAGAATTTGATGTTATGAAATTTAAGGACATATTTTCAAAATCTGCATTAAAATTTAGTAGTGAATAGAAAACTTTCCCCACTATTGGTTGCCGTTGAAGCGGAAAATAATTACGCAATATTTATGATCGTTTTATCGTAAGGATAGATAGGTGGCATTATTTGTTCGATATTAGAAGCATCGTTGAGGCTTTTTTGCAAGAAGGAATACATGCTAGAGTACTGCAACATAGATAGTATTTTCGAATACTGTACATACGCAGTCAAAGTCTATGTTAATTGTCATGAAATCAGCCTGAATGACTATCCTGACATATACCGATATACTTACAGCATGTTATATTTTGGATTCACTGTTCTTCTGTTGTCTCAGTTCTAAAATTTACATATGCAGATATACAATATAGAAATGCACAGTGACATTATAAGACAATTTTAGGTTTATCTACCTTACTTTGTTAAATGCTACAGCAGATAAAGTGCAGACTTAGTAAAGAGATGGTTTGCGCTAACTGTGGTCGAGTAAAGAAGAGGATGTAAGCTTTGCTGATCCCTGGCATTAGGCCAATCAAGAGACCGTGGCCAATAGTGACAATTTGTGACATGCCGAAATTCCACCCGCCTCTTCTCCCTGTGTCCTAATCTATGACTGATAGGGAACGCTCACACTAAACAGTAACCAGACCATGCTGTGCAGTCCATATAAATTATTTTATCTCGGCAATTTTCTATTTTACATCTCTCTTATATTCATAAAATCAAAACTGTAAAGTTAGCCAAGCAGATACATAGTACTTAGTACTAATTCCACAAATACTGTTATGTATATTATGTAGTAGTAAGTAGATTTGCCTAGAATAAGAATATGCCCAAATGTCCCTCCATTTTAAATTTTAAATGCAACTGAATCATTATCAAGCTGAAGAGAAAGCTGTTGGGTTGAATCGATTTCTGTTTGGGAAGAAGGTAACCAATGCAATTATATTATACAATTAGTTGTAATGTTGTGACAAATGGCCAAGTATTTACATGCTAAAAATTCATGATAGTCACAGTATGCATTATTTTCGCAAATAAAATAAAAATCAAACCTCTGAATTATCAATTACTAACAATCCAATCAGTCAAAAAGCAAATCAATTAGCAATTGTGTTTAGTTTTTTGTTATACAATCAAAATTGGAATCCAACGAAACAGGACTCCAGCATTGGTAAATAGTAAGCTCTGTCTCCAAAATTTCAGAAATATTTTTATTTAGTGAGACTTCTATTTCTATC
>JABASH010004461.1:0-13966 GCA_019776445.1 Tomocerus maximus | reverse complement strand
GACTAGCCGTTAACCATTGTATTACTCTTGTATAAATAAGCCCTTTTACAATATATAGCCGAAAACAATCTAAATACAATATGACTTAAATACTTTAAGTTACTGACAGCTTTACGATCACTTGACTGTTCATGTATCAAAATCTATCAATAAATAAGCTATACAGCAAATGATTCACGCTTTCCATGGAGCAAACAGTAAATACATACATGCAATGTAGTATAAACAAACACTGTACTTTTCAGACAGATTATCTTATTTATATGTTTACTTTGACTTTATTACAATTTTAGTTGTTATACCCTTATAGTAGACTTAGCATGCATAATGCAGTAGTTTTTATGACCAAAATAGAATATTAAGAGTTTATTTATATGATGGAAAACAAATAGTGATAGAGTGACTCGCTATGCCACTGGAGAGATTGTCAGATGAACTGATGGACTATGAACTTATCTTCGGCTTGACACGACTGACTAAGAGGAGCAAAAATTTAAAAACACAGACAAAAAAAGAAGAGTAGATACATATGTAATGTCTGTCTGTTTGATTTGATGTTTACTTAAATTGAGTTCACTTTATCGTCCATGGCCTAAACTGAATAGCTGAAGCTAAGGCTAAATCTAATCAAAATAAAACAAACTTTTGGATTGAGAGCAAAGTGGAGGAGCTGGCACGAGGTTCACTACCGCGAGATGCACTGCAATATTCTTTTTTGTTTTCCAACTGTCTGTGAGTGAGTGTTAAACGCGTGTTATTAAATTGCTAGCATTTTTCATTTTAACTTCATCTTATGAACCATCATCATCATTAAGCTTCACTACCGCGAGATGCACTGCAATATTCTTTTTTGTTTTCCAACTGTCTGTGAGTGAGTGTTAAACGCGTGTTATTAAATTGCTAGCATTTTTCATTTTAACTTCATCTTATGAAGCATCATCATCATTAAGCTTTACTCTGTAGTGCAATAAAACCATTTAGCCCACCCTTAGTCTAATTGCAACTCCTACTCAAGTCATCTCATTTCACATTGCTTACATATCCTCTTGCTCTACTTTACTTACTGAGAAATACCATTTAAATCATAAAAATATTAAGTAGGCAAAGGAAAACTCCTGATTAGCTAGTACAAGATCAAAGATATAGAGTTGAGAGTCTACTCAATATCTACATAACTAGTGTTTCACTATCGTAGAGATTTGAGCTTTAGAGTTTTCGTTACACAGAAGTGCACATGCTCATCTGTAATACAAAATACTACGTAACTACTCAACCAAAAGTCAGATTTAACAAACTTTATAATCTGATACGATTTTGATAATGTATGGGCGATATGTTATCTTTAGGTTATCTCTTGACTAACCAGATTCACTCTTCCATTTGACTTTACTTTCGAATCAATAGCACAAAATTTAAGACGCCCGTCGAAAACAGAACCCAATTCCCTTCTTCTTCATCATCCCATCCCTTCCATAAAAATATTCACCCTCTTAGACTGAAATCCACTGGAAATCTTGGATCACAATGTAATACCACGCTAGGGAATCTTGCAAAACGGGTAGAAGAAATAAGTGTAGGTTCTCACTCTTCTACGCTGCAGCAAATTAGATGCCTGGTTTCTTTTGTGTTACCTTGCGCGTAGCACGATAAGATCTTTTTCCAAACTAATCCCCACATTTATAAATTTTTTCACCTAAAAATCTAATAAATATGATAATTCACCCTCATTTAATATTCAATTCAAACGCGCACGCCAAATCAGGAGCTTATTATTCCCTCTGCTTTTGTTTTGTCTTCAGAGAATGTCATCTTTAACAATCTTTTCATCAGAATACATTTGCGTATTAGTTGTGATCAGTTCTGACAGTAAACACGAAGCGTGAAGTTTCGAGCTTACAAAGTAGAACGGTGCATACAGAGTAGTGCATATAATATATACAAAATAAAAAGTGCATTTCTTTACAATATTAATTATTAAAGCAGAAACACAAGTAATAGTGGAAAGCACAGACTATCTCTTTTCCAGAGAATAAAATACCAGTAAAAAACCAGTTTTGTAAATGCTATACCTTCTCGAAAAGTTGGTCGTAGCCCAACAAAGAGTTTACATTGACGTAGTGGTATCATCTATCTATCGGTACTCATAAATAATTAATGGGGGTCTACTTATCAATATCTGTACTGTTGGCATATTATAACCTTTGTAGTATGTACATAGGTATAAAATCCCCATATCTAACATATGTCAGCACCAGTTTCGGTATATCAACAAAATTATCAGTATACCATGAACAGGCAAGATGTACCCTCATGAGAACAGAGCATATCTTTCAGTTGTAAATTATTCTGGCTAATTCTAGTTCCAGTAACCCGCATCCTGTGTTTGTCATGATGATATCTTTTAGAGTAAGCTTATGTAATTTTATGTTTTAGTTGTTAGCACAAAAGTTCTCGTTTGGATTAGATCAACTATTCTTGTTTTAGCTGGTCAGTTACTCCTTTAGTAATTTCTATGCATAACATCTGTAGGTATTACTTATTGTTAGTACCTTTCTACATGAATTATAATCACACCATTGTAGACTCCACGTTTTGTTTGGCATTAGTAGCTATGTAAATACTGACGGGATGAGGAATACATACAGAATACCTTTCATCACTATAAATTTGCGAACTACACCCAAAGAAACCAAGCCCACCATGAACTGTAATGCATACCTAATACTATAAGAAATCTAAGTACCTATTATACATATATTGAAGCAAGGACTCATTAGGAGTAAGAATACTGGAGAGTTGAATATAATAGCCTGTATATCCTGTGCAATTACATATAATCCTTATTTTATACAGACACCATAATATAGCTGGAACAGACTGTGAACATTATAAGGAGTATATAATAAGTCGCCAATAAAATGCAGCAACTGATATGGCAGATAATAGCGAAGTGAACTCGCTCACCTTATTATTAAACTCATAGATCCTTTTTATGATTCGTTAAAAGTTGCCATTAATTCTAACAACCCTGTGGAAAAGCACACGACTCTAGATAGTTTATTATAGAGTCTCTACTACACTAATAACCAAAGGAACAAAACATCCCATCACTCTTCTACTCAACTCAAGATCAATTTCATTCAACAACTAACGCAACGCTAAAAGTCAAATCAAGTCAACTCAACCAATGCAATCAAAAGGGCACTTGACTTGAAAAAATAATAGCGGTGAGACCTACGCTAATGCATCATAACATCTGACTGCTATATCCATCTACTTATGCTCCACTCTTATTAGACATTCATGTTCTCCTTCCAAATACATACCTAACACTTTTATCACTTGTCGCAGAGTGTTGAGCCAAGAACAGGGCAATCAACAATTTCGCAGTCGCCGTTTTTCGCTACCTACATTTCCCAAACATGCATGTGTATCCAGATAATTCCTCTAGCCATTTTTTGCGGCACAGATGACAAAAGTGTTTATTAAATATAACTATCACTAAAAACATGTTATGCAAGGTTTCTTATAATTTGTGCCACCAAGAACAAGAACTATCATATCTGCATACAGAGTAACGGCTACTTAATAATAAATTATTTTTACAGAACACGACATGATTAGATTGTAAATGCACTAAATAGCTTGAAACACAACAGCACAATAAACATTGTACACAGTACACATTTATACAATTACGGCAGACAAATAATTAGCATAGATTAGATAAGCAACATTTTAGCAAACAATTTTCAATTCACATGATAAGAATTATGGAAAATGGAAAACCATGCCCTTAACAAATGTCAATGTTAAGCTCTTTGGTATCATAAAGGATTTTCTGGTTTCATGATAATTTTATCAAAGCTGAAAACTGTAATACCTATTCGGATAGAGTAATTTAAGTTTATTACAAGCAGAGAAAATTCGAGTAAATGGGACTTACCACTGCAGATTTTTCGCATAGCAATGATTTCTGTATTGAATGCAAGGGATAAAGGTTCCTTCTGATTTGAAGAAGATTTATGTTTGGAAGAAAACTAATATGGAGCCAGGTCGGATAATTAAAGTAATATCTGTAGTTAACTGTGCTAGGAATATTAAAGAGAGTTGTTCTACCGCTGGAAGTTTTGGTACAAGTCCCAGTGCTAGGGACGTTATCAATGTTATCAAGGCTCGCACTTATAAAGATACCACTAGTAACTTTTATTACGACCTGGTTGATCTCCTCGATCGAGTTGCTTGGAGAACTTTGACTTTGGCACCACATTGACGCATTTAATGAGTAATGTACATTACGTTCACATCTCACGGGTAGGACCTACATGGCAATAGCAGGGAACTACCCGTTGCTCTGATTAATCTAGTGTAATGTTAGTGCCTAGAGTACATAAACGTTTCTAAAGGTAATCTTGAGTCCAGTGACTATTAACAGTATTTCGGCAACTCTCACAAAGCTGACTTGCTAGATCCAACAAAAACTCGTTTGATTCTCGTTAGACGTAAGCCAAGGTAGAATTAGTTACTTAAATAGACCTGCATTGGCACATGACACACACGTTCAGACAGAAAACTCAAGTCATCAGGTTTTACGGGGAGTTTACTCTATATCGCAGACTCTCAATATATGTCTAATGAAATTGTTCGGAACTTGGGGGGAGATTTTAATTTGAGCATTGACTTGTCTCTGGTCCTTAGCATTGGTTATTTCAAACTACTTACTTCCTGCCTTCAATTTTAGTCATTCCATCTTCCTTCTGGTGCTTTGTGAAAGTGAGAAGACGGAACAGGACAGACTTTGATAAAATGTTCCTAACCGTAATGTAACAAATGTTTGGGTTATTCACTCAATTCAGGCTTGTAGTATTAGATCATATACTTAGGTTGAGGCTAGTAATGGGAATACACGGCACAAACACTGTATTAGCAGAACATGCAGTCAGTACTCTTAAATAGACTTTTGTTTCTCTCTTACTTCCTTCCCTCTCTCTCCCTTCACTTCAGCTTCATTCAATCCAGTAGTACAGTAAACTATGTATCTCCAGTTCCTCAGTTCACTTCAAACGGAAATGAAACAAAAGAGCAGTAAAAGGTACAGAGTGGGATCCAATCCAAAAAAACCTGATGATGAAATGAGCCGGCAACGAATCAGCTAGCGTTTCAGTTTACACACGAGCCAGTGCAAATAAAGGTAAACTAAAAACAGAACAATAAAAATCCTGAACGTAAGTATCTTGGGTTCATATCAATGCGGCGTGAGCGTCAAATACTAAACTTTCCCATCTCTTCTCTCCCCTTACTCTTACTTCGGTTTCCAGTTCATCTTAGTACACCCACCAAGACAAAATCTCTTTCAGCATCCTCCTTATGATCCTCCACATCTACGATTCCCAATATTAAAGCATTGCGCACAAATTCACTACAGATGAGAAAAAGTTTAAGACCCAAACCCATTCCCATGTGATTTCAAATCAAATCAACTCAAATGAAATCAAAGGTTTAACTATCCAATTAGCAAATCGTTAAATGCACAAAAATTACCTATACGTGTACAATGTACACAAATGAATATAATTTGCACAAAAGATTAGTTGTCGTTTTGAAAAAATGCCCCGAATCTTAATTTACAATTTCAGACAATTCAAAAGATAAATTCCTTAAATGTGAGCTACTTGGGGATAGTGATAACTGAATTAATGTTCAAAATACTTCATCCTCATTTCGCTGATTTGCATTCTTTGCTTTTGATTTGTGTCTAGTGTACAAGGGATTGCAATTAATTATTTGTGTAGAGAATTGCTAATTCACTATCGTGTACATGCATTAAGGACATGGTATGATAAAATAATTTCCGTGTCTCAATTAAGAGGCATGAACCAACTATTAATGTATGCACTTTCAATAGTGTGACTATTAAGAGCTGCTAAGTTTTTAGCTATTGAGCAATCGGCTACATTGTGGTTGTAGTACATCTCTAAGATTGCATCCTGTACAACTACTGTATCTACATGCCATAACACAATTCAAATTGAGGTTGAAGATTCTATATTCTTACTATGCATTTATTTACATAGTACATAGTGATAGTGGTGACGCTGACCACAAACGACAACTGTTTTCCTGAGAAAAGATTGCCAGCAGTGGGTAATTAGAGCACAATGTTAAACGGTAGCTGTCCCACAAATAGAGGATAAAAATACTCGTTTTATCTTTGAATCAAAAAACATGGTTCTGGAATGACATGCTATAGGACACTAATCATAATGAATAGGCAATCAGCATTAATTTGTCATTTTTGTAATGAATTTCTACTGTGTGCATAATTGTGTTGACAATTAGTGAACGTCATTACAGAATGTGATTAGATTTTAATAAACGTTAACATGCCAGTTAAGAAATGCTGGTCTAATAAAGAATGAATAACAGTTTAGTTTCTGAGCAATAATAATAAATAAGGAAAGTAAACTTGATAGCAATCTTGCCAAAAGGCACGAATATATAGATCGACAGATATTCACACAGACGATGTCTGCCTTATCATTCCTGAACATATGTTAGACAGACTGAGCCTGCAGTTTTAGATTAGATTCGTTATCATAATGACACTGTATGCAAAACAAATAAGAGATTGTGTTGGGCTTTTTGATTTCCCTTGTCAAATCAAATCCGATGTAATGACTACTTCAACATTCAATCCTTCTTCATTGGAAAGAATTGAATTTTGGAAGGGAAACCCACAGGGAATTATAAAAAATAACTACTGCAGGCAGATATAGTCTGCAGAAACTTAATTCTGCGTCCTTTAGAGTAGGTATACGTAACCCATTTACATATACTTAGTCTTCCCTTCTGTATCATATCTGCAATACTGCTAGAAATTCTATTTACTCTGAAGAAAATCTAATTTTTCAGCATCGGCCTTTTACAAAGGCTATATAAAAGCCTTGAAGTTCCTTCTGGTAATTGCCTGGTTGATATAAAATGGACGGGACTTTATAAATAGGGCAATTGTGAATGTTCAATTTGCAATTTACCAGACACAGGGAAATTAAAATATCAAATTGACCTCAGCTATAGTATTCTATTGACAGCTGACAAGTTTTTCTCAACACACATAAAACTGTGCTAGATAATATAGAAACAAAGAGTATAGAAGGCAAAGCAATTGTATTCTGTTATTTGCAATGCACGTTATTAGTATCTATTGTCTGAAGGAAAGATTTACGAAATGGGAGAGAGGGAGAATGAGATCCCCACAAACCGCAATTAGATAATTGTGTTTTATAATTTAATTCAAATCAATGAGATAATGAATTTACAAAGTCTCACCATGTAGTATGAATATATGCAGAGAAATGTCAAAGTCCAAAACACGTTTGAAACTCAAAACCGATATACACAAGAAAATATAATTCCATTTGTTGTCAGATTGGTGGTGGTATTGAAACTAAAATAGGAAACAAAGTATAAACACAAACACACAGTTGAATGAATGTCTCCGGTCAAAACCCTAGGGTATTCTAAGTAATTTGTGCTTTAGATTTGCCGTTACAAATCCAAATCGAAAGATTGTATAGTAAAGTGGTAGGAGAATGTAGACTGGCTAGAAATGTAGTCTGAGTTTATCCACAATTGTGCTGTAGGTATATATCGCGATAAAATCACGGAGTTTCCAGGCCTTATATTCCCACAGTTGGCAAAGGATATGTGGTTGGTACGGAGGTATTTTACTGCACAGAGAATTTCTCGTTTCTCAACTTCATAACTCTCCACCTCAATCATCAACGTCAACAATAATAAGAAAGGATGCAAATTCCTGACGCAAAGTGAAACAAATTTTCAGGTAGAGCACACTCACATCGTCCGATGCTGTATTTAGCGAAACGCTATCATTAAAATTTCCATGAGGATTAGAGTTCACCCTGTAGAATGGTTTGTGATTGCAAATTTCCGTGCGGCACTTAGGGATTTTTCCTCGAATTAATCGCAACACCCTTTAGCTTTACTTTAGTGCTTTCTGCGACATTTCAGTGATGGAATCCAATCGGAAAGTTTCCCCGAAGTCGGGACCGGTACACGGAAGCACCGAGATTTTGTAACTCTTTTCATGATATCCGACGCTCTGTCAATCAAAGTAATCCCATTGCACTACAGTTGCTATTTCTTGACAAGGTGTACTTATCTGTATTTGTAATAAGTAACGGCAAGAGCCTTAATAATTGGCAGAAGAGATGCGAATATTCCAGCACACACTCGTAATTGTATATAAAATGCAGAAGGCAAAGAACCCAAGTAGCTTTGCTACCTTTCCAGAGCCTACTGCTACAGTTCTTCCAGTTGTTGGCTGATGATGGGAGTCTGTCGAGAACGAGAATAGATGAAAGATGTAGCATGCAAGGATACTATGAACTGAACATCTACGTGTACGGACGTAAAGAGGCAGGCAGGCAGGGGAACGCGATTCTAATACATAGTAGTTGCAATGCTCGGTTGCATACACACAGGCAGATACTTAGTATACCTACCTACAGAAAACTATCCCTGCATAACATACAGATACACATACGTATGTACATGCATGGAAAAATACATAAAGGTAAAATGTTGTAAAAGCGCCTGCCGAATGGCTCCTCAGTTATTTCTCTGTGCAGTCCCTGCCTGTTCCTCACGATGAATTTTCTGAGCTCTAGGCAGACACTCACAGGAAATTGGAGGTTTAGGGGATTTCCTTACCCCAGAAGAACAGACAGACCACAGCAGCAGACCAAAACCAAACAGACTCAACTAAACTTCACTACTCACTCACTCTCATATATGAAAGACACAACACTCCAATAAGACAACCATGCAATGCAATCCTATGCATTACTTACACACCAAAGCCAACCAGAACAGAAACACAATTCGAGACCAGATGTTAGTCCATGCTCTCCTGCCTCTTCTCTCACTCTGTGTATTAGCTACACTATACACAGTCCACGCTAAGTAAACCACATCACCTGAACTCAGCTCACTCGCTCTCAGGACTCAACTACATCAGTGCATCATCCCAGCATCACACTATGCAATGGACATTTCTTCCTTCTGTGGATTTTATTTACTACTACAATACTACTACCATAATAATATGCATATATGCAGATACACAATATACAATGTTGCTACACATACCTCTAGTAGCATAACAGAAAAGAGCATCCTAGCGTAATCATACACAGCTTAAACTAACAACAACCACTACTTCATATTATTATTCCTGACGTTTTACAATTCTCCACTTGTAATGAGTAAGGAGATTCTATAACAAAAAGGTACAAAAAAGTTATCTTCTCTGTACATCCTTGTCTACCAGAGCTAACCTCCTCAGCTTCATCTCTCTAATATTTATATCTTCAGTTACGTACAAGATACACGCTTGGAAGTACACATGCACACATTCACATACAAATAGACAATGGTACAATGCATTTTGTATCTTCTTTGTTTTCTTGGTTTTGCATTGCAACTCCAAACCTTGGTTTCTAAGTCCAAGCGTTTGTTTGTATGCAGACAAAGTTGTCTTTGCGGCAGAGAATTTTTATTCACTCCGCGCAATTTGCTTCCTTCTCAGTACTACAGAACATTGCATTATTTTCGAGTTTACCTTTTTGCATTCTCACCTCATGTTCTTTCATAGCATGCACTATTCACGACTTTTTAACACACGAAGATTCACACTTGCAGATACGGAGATCTGTCGTTACTAAAGATATAGTAGCTACTACCTTAGTAAATTATCTACTTGAGTAACTATACACACACTATTTAAAGCTATTTTACTTTCGTAGAGACACGTTGTTAGCTCATTTAATTTGCTTAGTCTCGTTTAATGCATAAAACGTTGCTAAAAATCCTTTAACACAAAATTTAGGTACTCAAGTCAATAAATTCATCAAATACAAGGTTCACTCTCAAGGTCTTGTATAAGTAAGTGCTTTTAAATAACGATGAGCAAAACCATATTTATGTACTTGTATTAAACTGAATATTAAAGAGGAATCTATTGATATCTCTATAGCATAGTTATGACGAGTATAGATATTTAAATGTTATAAACCCAAGACATAAAACATAAAAATCCTTTTACTGCCCAGCATCTAGTGCTAGCATGTCATTCTTCCAAAGATAGCGACATAATCATGTTTTTTACATAAGTAAACGAAAGTGTGCAGCGTACGGAGTCATAAAACTAAAATTTATTCACGTGAATTGGATTGTGTAACTGATATGATGATATTGCATGTGAGCATTCCTGTTGCAACAAATGTCACAGCCAAGTTGACTCGAATCTGTTGCTAGCCTAGCAAAACAGATAAATATTGAAGAACTTGGCACCATGGGTAAGGGTAGGCTTTGTTGGGAAAGGTTCACTTCACGTCACATGCTGAGGTTAGTCCAGTTTAGGCTGGTTCAGCCAAAAGTCTCCCAGCTCATCTCTGTCAGCCAGCCACAGAGTTTATTCGGACAATAATGTTTCAGACACAGGAACACACAAAATAAAATGCATACGAACATCCAAACCTATAATGTACAGTAGTAATATTTTACAGGTTATAATAAGTCTACTACATGTAAAGGACGGAACTAAAAGACCTGCCTTGACATGACAGGGTGCACACTGTCTGCCATATAATTTCTCTACTATGCCCATTAATATGTCTACAAAGCCCAAATAACATGCATAGACATGGAAAGTGTAATAATATAATGGATATTGACTGCCGGAACCAAGTAACCCGAATAGTTATAACAGCAATAGTGTAGTATTACATTTTCCATGGCCTATAAAAACATGGACCCTTCAGCTCCTTTTTGTTTCCTAATAAGCTTTCAGCCCAGGGTCGAGAGGATACGAGTTGAGAGAAGGACCACTTTTTCTTCCTCCTCCAGCTCCCTATATTTTCTATGAGGTCATTTTTTACTATCAGAAGATTAGTAGGATAAACTCTCCCTGTTTCAAATTTACATTCTCCCTTTAAGCAGAAAGATACTACTGGATTTTGCTACATAGTATTTATTTAAGACTATCTTTACACTAGAAAGCAAACCAAAAGCTACCAATGCAATGCCAAATGCATACTGAAATAGAAAACATTTTAAATATTTGTACATAGAATCAAGAAGTCAGTATTTAAAATTTTCCATGCACAATAATTACATAGTATTTATTTAACACTAGAAAGCAAACCAAAAGCTACCAATGCAATGCCAAATGCATACTGAAATAGAAAACATTTTAAATATTTGTACATAGAATCAAGAAGTCAGTATTTAAAATTTTCCATACACAATAATGATCTCAATAATATTCATCGCATGACAAAGACGTGCATTGCATTTTATTAGTTGTATATGTCGTGTATGAACATATATCGCAACACTTTTATTATTGGCAAACTATTTACAGCCACAAGTTACATGATGCAATTTGCATGTTTTGCATTATAAAGTATAAAGCATTTTTTAAATCACAGTTTTCTTTTCTGTAGTTATAATACTTGTGATAGCTTGCTGATAAATGTGAGGTATATCAGCAGGCCGCAGGACAAGTGAATATCATTGAATAGAATAGCTAAAGATCATAAAATGTATAGCATGGCATGTATTTGGGGAGTAGAGTAGAGGAGTTCAGTATATTACAACAGCATGACCGAAGCAAGCAAAAAATTGACGCCTGGTTTGAGTTAGCTTCTTCGGTTGAAAGAAAATGTAAGGTGGGAAATGTGAATAGAGAGCCAAGACAACTTGTATTGATTCTTTATGTTAGTGCAGCACTCAGCGTTGGTGCTAAAGGAAAACTGGGGAAATGTCAATTTCCAGGCAATACTTCTGTCAAACAGGGCTTAGGAATAGCACTCGACTATTATATTGAATGCAACGTTGCGCTGTCTGCAAAGGCAGATTTTGTACTACAATGACCTTATTCAAGGGAAATGGCAAAGGGAAATATTGTTTGTCAGAGTGCTTGCAATGTAGTTGTAATAAAATATGTATAAAATGTAAATCTTTAAATCTATGCATAAGAGATGGAATAATAAAAGAACTTTAAAAGTTAAATCAAGTTTTGCAATTGTCATCATGTCATACATCATGCAAAATGCAAATAAGAACTGGTACTCCAAACTTGAAATCACATTAACAAATCCCGTCGGTCTCTTCTGGCTTGTTTGTTGTCATTTAAAACTGTCGTTGTCACTTGACGTCACTTCAGTGCATTCTACCAGTAAATAGAAGATTTGTTGTATCAAATGTATTTAGTCAACTGTTTGAAGTCTCACAGTCTTATTACTCAGAGGAGATGCTCAAGGATATTCTCTCACAGATATAATCGCATTTACAAAATGGTTCACTTGGTAAGTAGTTTGCATTTGAGCAAACGCCTGCTTGCACAGTGCAGACAGAGATACAGATGTAGCATCATCATTCAGTTTTCATTCCAAGTTAGTCTACCAATCTATTTACCAGATAAATATATTTAAAAGTAGCTCTGTGCATGGAATACTGATTACATTGAATTAGCATCTGCATGAAACGGGAGCACAAAAGTTACCTATCTGTAAAATCCTATTATCAATTATGAAACATTTATGAAATGCTGTCATAGGATCAACTGAGAATTACTAAGTTAGTATGAGGTTAAGAGGCAAATGGGCATTAGACAGGGAGAATGCGCAAATCTAAGCTTTCTTATCTAGTAGTTAAGTATTTGTAAATACTTATCACTCCACGAAAGACGTTTGCGTACGTGCAGCAGCTTGTTACGCGGAAACCTCCCAGATAGACAGAGGATAATATTTTATTTAAATTAGCCCATTTAGATACAAATGTGATTAATGTGCGAAGGTAAAACTTAATTAAATACTACCATCACACGATATACTTAATCAGTTTTATAAGACTAACAAAGTACAAAGAATATGCATATCACTGACAGTAAGCAGGGCGCATCAAATGGTATACACAATTATTTATGTATTTGCATAGCCCATTCTGCATAAGATAATGTGCCAAAATGCCTGTTGGATAATTTAAACAGTACTTAAGCTGATATACTGGAATCTTAATTGGAATGTCTGGTTGTCACCGGAAAACTATCAAACGTTTATGCATCTTACGATGCACAAATTCAAATGTTCAGTTAAATAATGTTTGATATTCAAACTTGTAATTAAAGGTCAAGGAAATATTTCAAATACTTACATTACAGCTATTTTTCGGTGTAGCTAAGTCTTTAGTGTGAACACCTTTCCATAAAATATTTGCAATTCCCAAATGAAGAGAAGACGACATTGTTGTTTATTTAGGCACGGTGCTAAACACTTTGTTAAACATGAAACCCGTACTTGACATATTCATTATCTGGTTTTGAAATAGTGCTTTGACTACGTCATTCAAGCTTTTAAGCTCTCTTGTGGCATGCATAGACAATTAACAATGCTCATTTGAGATTTTAGTAGTCAGACTCATCCCAGTCAGCTTTCATTTTTATGCATTTAGTCGCTATGTGCGAAAAGGGCGAGTGCTATGCTAATATCCACTTCTCCATGCAAATACTGGCTTTCCCAAACCCTAATAACAATTATGTTTCGTAACGTAACCTACCTATTTTTCTTTGCGGATCCAAACCTTCCTGCTTTAAAAATACAAAGCCTATAATTTTAATATCTTCATGCATTCTTAATGTCCAGTCACGATCATTATTCTTGTATCATTTTTTCGTTAGCTGATCATGTTGACTGTCTCATGCAATTATATGCGCATCATTAGATGAGTCTGGAAATTTTAGTCCTCCAATTTAAAGGGAATGATTTTTTTCATAATTGCCATGTGCTGGCCTTACATCTGCTAGTTTCAGTGTAATAACGTAATTTGGACTACCAGATCCCATTTTTATAATTGCTTTGTAACCTTCAACATTTTCAGAGAG
>JABASH010004460.1:0-13967 GCA_019776445.1 Tomocerus maximus | reverse complement strand
AAGGTTATAGGATTGCTTGGTGAGCACTTTTTAAACCACTGTTATCACGCCACATCAGCGTTATCAATCACAAATAAATGTTGACGAATTATTACACTGCACTCGTAGCCTGAACCATCCATCTCTACTTCCAGAAACAGCTCTTTAGTTGAGTGAATACATTTATGGTCATCCTGAGCAATTTTATTCCAAACCTAAACTATAGGTGACACTTTGGATGATTCAATACACAAACACACCTCAATCAATGGTTGGGTGAATTATTATGACGTGCAAAGCGATTTAGGCATTAATATTAATACAGAACTTAACCAATTTTAAGCAAACCCTTGAATACTTTTTGAGAAAAATGGCAGGAGCTGAAAAAAGGTTATTCATTATTCCAATTACTAAAGCTGTTTCATCATTTTATGCATATCTTGAACTATACGGAATATATTATTGTCAATATTTGTTCCTCTTATTACTATATTATTCTTAACCATCACATTTTGATTAAAAAAGTTCTTTCATAACCTCAGGAACGTAAAAACGGGAGAAATTCACGAATTGGCATCGAAAATGGACTTACTTAGTACACTGGAATGTCCGATTTGTACNGTACACTGGAATGTCCGATTTGTACCGAGATACCTCTACCACCAATTTACATTTGTGAAAATGGGCACAACATTTGTAGTTCGTGTCGACAACGACTTAGCAACTGTGGATTATGTCAGGCGAAGCTGTCTAACATAAGAAATTACGCAATTGAGTCTATTGTTAACTTTTCCACATTCAAATGCAGATATGATGGTGATGGGTGTACGGAAATCCTAAAAGGAGGATTCCATGCAGATCATCTCAAAATCTGCCAATACGGGTGAAAAACGCTTTCATTCTAAAAATAGAAATAAGGAATAATAATTTCCGCACTTTATTATTATTGTATGGTAATATAATTATTATTGTTCGTATTGTTTAGGCCGATCCCTTGCCATGAATCTTCAAAGAGCAGATGTAATGGCACAATGATCCCTTTCAAAGACTATTTTACACATCTGAAGGCGCATCATGAAATAGCTGGGGAGACGGATCCAAAAAACCTATTTTCCATTACAAGCAGGTTAATTACAGTTTTTTCATTGTTCTTTATAAAATCGGAAATGTTCCACCTAACTATTTTGGAGGACCATTTTTTGCGAGTTTAGAGACAAATCTTGTAGCCCTACATCCAGTTTTTTTAACGGTTATAGAAATTTGCCAAAAAATTAGGAGCCAATATGATAGTAAAGGCAAGTCATTAATTATTAATTTTTTTTAAATTGCAGTGCTCCTGATTTAAGACAAGGTATTTTATAAATAATCGGGTTTTACAAAATGCAACAGTTAAGGGTTGGGTAACACGTTACATGTAACATGTATATTTTTGTTAGGTTCTAGGTTTTAAAAAAGAAGGAAAACACTGACGACCCTTAACTGTTGTACTGTTGCAACTGTTGCATTTTGTAAAAACCCATAAATAATTGATTGATTTTGGAAATCCATATCGATAATTCATTACTTCTTAGTAAGGTCTAATGTCAATTTTTTAATTACATGCAGATAGATGTTTTCCATGCTTCTACATGCTACACGATGGCAAGCAATTTTTTAGCAATGTTCGAGTAAAGGACCGAATTCTGTACTGGTGGGTTACGATAGTGGCCACTAATGACGAGGCCAAGAAGTACGAAGCCCATTTAACGCTCTTTAAAGAAGGGAAAGAAGAAGTGTCAAGCGTATGTTTAACTTCAAATATTTATTGTCAAGTTTGGTAAGAATACATATTTACTAGTGCTGAGATATTATGCTCATATTTTATAGAAAATGAAAATAGAATGGACATTTCCTATTCATTCCGTTCGTAAACCATTCGAGGAAATAGTAAGCGAAGGTCTACTCGCTGCAACTCCGATAAGGTGCATGGAACCTTTCTGCAGACCTAATGAATCGAAGACCAAAATTGAATGGAGCACAAAGTACCACATCACCAAGTCCAAATAGAATATTTACAGAATTACAAAGCTTTTCAAGTGTAACAATTTTGTACAGATCAAATCCTCAGTCATAATCGTAACGATCCTCAGTAATGAAATTTCAACCTTTAATTTAAGCTACCTTTAAGAATTCTGTCTCAAATTGATGTACTTCATAAACTAGTGCTGTTATTATAATTAACAGAGTATGTATACTACAATGAAGATTAAGTCGAAGCATATGCAAATATTGAAGATAAAATAAACAACAAGCAATTATTTAGTATTTTATCGAGCGTATCGATGAATGCATGCATTTTTTGTACTTACACCACATACCGACTTGTACCAAAATCTCATGCTTTGGTATGGAAATAAAAGCGAGTGTACATATGCGTACTCTGCAGTTTGTTTTTGCTATGAGTTCACCGATCTGTAAGAAACTTAACCACAGCAGCTGATATGAATTCTGTACACTCGGTACTACATATACTTTATTTCGGCTCATTCAAATAAGTGTAGATATAAAGTTGTAGCGAACTGTCATCCTGTTTACATCTTCTAATTAGAAGGACTGAAGGACCTCACTTAATAAAGACAGCGATTTCATTTTCTTCGTGAATTTGTGTCTTTAAGGTTAAAGGTAAACCTTTTTATTGCTTTAGTGTTCTATAAATGCATTGTACAGCTGTAAATACAATAAGCTCGCTTCTTCGGGCGAGCTAAAACTACCTAAATTATGTAAACTCACAGACATTATGCACATTTCATCTATTTATTTCAGTATTCACTTACTGCAACCGCCTACTGTGAGCAGTTTACAAAATCTGATCCTCATCCAGTCATCATGTCTTACCAGTGGTCTGTAGATACTATTTATAATGCAATTAATATTAAAAATTAAAACTACGTCCTTAGGTTATCATTAC
Source organism: Tomocerus maximus (assembly GCA_019776445.1). Lineage (NCBI taxonomy): Eukaryota > Metazoa > Arthropoda > Collembola > Entomobryomorpha > Tomoceridae > Tomocerus > Tomocerus maximus. The sequence goes on along the minus strand of JABASH010004460.1, from coordinate 11,041 downwards.
AATGCTGGACTTTTTTGGCTTATTTCCTACAGGTTTAGTGATAAGCAAGCGTACATTAGAAAATCAAAAAGCAAAATGGCTATGGAAAGGGAAAAAACGGAAAAACATCCTTTAGAAAATACGAACCCTAAACTCGTAAGCTTTATTTCGTGATACAAGTCCATTTACATACATGATTCTTAAGTTTTTATTAATGTTATTTCTTGGGTTAAGACTAAGGTGAAAACGGATATTCTTGAAGGACTAGATCCGCTTAGCATAAACGAGCTTGACCCCTTGACAAGAATGGCAGCAGACTTGGACCCATTCGCAAATACTGCAGTTTTAAGTCGTTCTTCAAAGGATACATTTGAACCATGGAGTTCTAAAAAAATTGCGATTCTAAACAAATTTACAACACAAGAAAAGCTTTCTATCACAACGTCAAGTTTTGCTAGTGAACGCGGTATAGATAACTCTTACGAAATCATCATTACTAATTGCTATTGCGCTTCTACTCACTCTGCTGTAATTGCAATTTTAAATTAGCGAAAAACAAACCTTTTATCAAAAACTGAAATAATTTTATCTATACAGAGGTACGTGGAGTAAGCGAGAAAGTCCTCCACAGATTGGAGCAACTAGATTTAGATACAGGATCACGACAATTTTTCGGGGGACTTACGCAAGAGGAATATACTTCCAAAGTAAGCAATAATGTTACCTATTTATACTTACAAAATTCAATCCATATCCACGTCAATTTTTACCAAACTCTGCTTTGCAGTCCCCAGCCCCACATGTCTGAATAACTGCATAACAAATGTTTACTATTTAAATGTCACAGATTAACCAATTAGACCAGCAACTTACTCAAGCTTGGCAAGCAGACCTTAGAGTTAATGCCTTGAAAATATCCATTCAAGTAAATACAAAATAATTATTATGAATATAAAATGTATGTAATTGAAAACAGTTTTCGAGTAAGTTTTTCCTGAATAATAGTGTTGTAAGCTATTGGGGGATACTTCAGTAATTTCATTCTACCCGAGCAAGTTTGTGATAATAACAGATATTCTGGACAAATTTGGAGAAATGATATTTCACAGATTAAAAGGAAAGCAGAGGTTAGTATGTCTTTTCAATAAATCTGCAAATAATTTTACTTCCTCAATCAATATAGCTACATTTTCACAAAATGAATAATATGTAGTGTATCCGGCATCTTTATAATAATTTCCATTTGTTAGTTGGATATCATTAATTTAACATTCTATGATGAATAATATCGCAAACCATTTACTGTTCACTTCACAGTGATATTCTTCCTGCAGAAGTAGCCAAAGAAACTTGCAAAAATTGGTTCTTCAAAGTTGGGTCCATTCGAGAATTACTTCCAAGACTTTCCATTGAGCTTGCTATACTGAAATCCTACTCCTTCATAAATCAAAAGTAAGAAAGCAGCAGCATTTACCATTTAACCAGAGATTTGCATTTTGTCAGCATGCACAATGTTCTTCAAGATAATTTTATGACAAATGAACTATTGGTAATAGGTATTCTAATCTGAACTTTATGAACTGTTTGTAGCCCTGACTATGGAAGAACGCTGTCCAGACTGCTTTCAAGCATGTGGGGTATCGGTGACCCTATTGTAGCAATATATTTAAGGTAATTTTGCAATGGGAAACTACCTACCCATTTGTGGTAAAATAAAGTGGATTTGCATAATCTTTGGACTAATTGAGTTCATTTTTCACCCTCTTAGATGCTATTTGTGCCGTGTGGCCATGGAATTGGTACCCAATTATAAAGAGTTGTATATGCAGTGCTTTCAAGATTTACTACTTTTACACGACCAGGTGAACTATTCCATTTCCATAAATACAAACACACCTAATGGAGTACACTAAATTGGTTATATTTGTATGCACCCAAGGGCTATATAGTGGGATTACAAAGCTATATGTACCATTACATCTCAATCACCTAAAGTATTTGTAGCAGTATTCATAAATATATGTAAGAATATTTCTTTGTCTTATTACGTAAAGGTTTTGGACAATTTCCGCCATTCTCCAGTGCTTGCTGAAGCTAAAGTGACGATGGAAACATATATGACTGTGCTAAGCCCAGCCGTAGATTGGATTTTACAATGCTTAGTGCATCGGGGAGAATATTTAAATTATACGATGCAACTCGTTTCCAATGTGCCTCCCTTGTAAGATATCATTATTTTTATCACCCCTTTATTATCTATTATGTCCATTATGTACATAGATGGAAATACGTCAATATCATTATCAATTTATTTTACTTGAAACCTAAGCTAGGAAAAATATTTGGTCTCTACTATTTACTTTAGTTGGAAATCCGTTTTGATGAGTTCAGTCTTAAGTACATTTCCGCCGTCGTTCATTGGGGATGAATGCGTTGGCATTCTGGACACAGTTCTTACATTGGAAACGAATTTGGGAGACATCCTCAGAAACCTTGGACTTTGTTTAATTATAGTGGAGCCACAACATCACCAGGCAAAGGAAATTTGGAATCGCGTTTGGCCATTCATAAGAACAATCCATAATAGAGATACCTATTTAAACTGCTGTGAAGTCTGGGTTGAGTTTATGGTCAAATATTTCGGTGTAAGTTCACTGTTTGCTATAATATGTATAGTACATATCAAAGTATTACACCAAATCAACCAAATTTAATACCTAAACTTAAAAACTTAGGCTGATGTAATTAACAATTTTCTGGAGGATATAATGGACCACATAACCTACCGGAATGCTGAAAATTTTCATGGAAAACTGGCGAATATAATCGAAAAGCTGCTGACCTACTCAATTGACATATCTTATCTTCTTCATATGGTACAGTACAGAATACAAAGAATGTATCCTTATGCTAAAGATAAATTATTTTGGCCCAACTACACGGAATTCACGGAAGTACATTGATATACACTTTATGACTTATAGGACAAGTTTGTCAAAATAGTGACCATGTTGAATGTGGACACAGTCAAGAATGTTCTTACGGCTTTCAACAACAAGCACACAACTCCTCAAGGGGACAATATAGTTATCAACACGCTAATGCATTTTGCGTCGATATTGCACGACTCTGTGGAGTAAGTACAGATTTTCTTTGATTGTACACATGTATCTAGCACATCATTTTAATAATAATTACCATGCTTAATTTATGACATACACTTATGAACTACTTAGTGCCTTGACACCAATTGACGAGGTCAAACAAATAGGAGGCCTCATAAATGGTCTGGTACTAAAAGTAAGCTACGGGAGAGATTTTGAAAAGCAGTTGCAGTTCTATGATGAAGCCCGAGGAGCCTTCACTAACATCGACATTGTGTTGGTCCAGTTAGTTCAGGTAGTGTTATAGTATTGATAACTGTCTAAATCTTTGTGGCCTACGTAATAAGATTTAAAGATTTTATTGACTTTTAATGATGAACTCATATCAAAAGTCAATTCACATTTACGTACCTGAGTTAAAATAGAAATGTACATTATGCATACAAATTGAGTTTTGATGGAATGGATTAATTTTCTTTCAGTGTGTTTGTCGCCTTGGGATGGAGATATACTATTTGGTGGATGGCCATCACACAAAAAGAACCAAAGCTTTCCTCTCTGCTTGTATAGCATACAGCTTCATCACAATTCCTTCCTTAGATAGTTGCTACAGTCAATTACAACTTTATCTTCTTACTAGTCAAGTCGCTTACTGCAACCAATGCATTAGCCAAGGTAATCATCCATTAATTTTGGTTATATAATATTTCTGTAAACTATACTCTTTACCCTCTACCATTTACTTATATAATGAATAATCCCATAGTACCCTGTAAAAGGCATTTTTCCTAATTTCTTCGTGGCATGTGCTAATAATCCGAAAGTCTAACGCGTTTAACGATCATAAAAGAGCAACAGCCTAAGATATTATATGTAATTACTATTAGGTGATGCGTGTCTTAAAGCCGCAATTCTTCTCCTAAGCGAAAATATATCAGAGGTTGAATGCGGGGAACACTTGTTAATGGACTACGTCTGTAACTTGGTAACTTTTTGATTCAATTGCGGAAATTTTGTTTCTCAAGAACCCTACTGAATTTATAAGGAGTACTGATTACTAATGTAAACCTCTGTCACAGCTAAGTACACTGTTAGCAGTACCGGATCACCCTAAGGAGTCTATGTTGTATTTATTAAAAGCCTTAATGACTGTGGAATGGAACTCCCCCAAATTATCTCTCAAGTTCTTGTCTCTTCTAGGAGCATTTGCACAGCAGAAATATCCTTATTCGTTTAGTGGAGGTAAATAAAAAAAATAATGGAGGACACATCCAAAAAAATATGGTACAAGAACAAGAAATGTTATTCTGACTGCTTTTATGTTATTGATTCAGTGGATGCCAACGATAGTTTATATGGAGGAGATGCTAAGTTCATTGCAGAAGTTGACTCTACAGCGTCTTCGTTATTGAATGACATTCTTTTAAACGTCAAAGGTTACGGCGATCAAGGTCAACCGAAAAAACAGGTACAAGTATAATTGGCACTTATGTTAAGTTTAAATATCAAAATTTTCATGTGAATACTTTATAAAACGTAGGGGACACTAAGTTTAGAGCTTTTTTTCCAAATCATCATGTGGGCTGATGTACAACAAATGGGAAACTTGACGGTCAATTTATGGAATCTTGCTAAGAAAAATGGAGATACTAAAGTCATTATAAAATCTTTAGAATCTATAAATAAGAAAGCTACCCATATTCCTGAGTTTCAAACTTTAGCATCTAAAATTAGTCCACCTTAAACAAAAATATGCGAGGTAATTACAATTGTATTTTATTTATACTTTTGTTATTTTAATGTTAGGTTAGATGTTGATTGTAGTTAAAGCTAACAATACGTAAACATGCAAGGTAACATTAATATAGTTATACAGTCACATTTAATAAATGACGATGAGTACAGGTGCCTTCTGTGAGTTTGTTTATTCTAACTGTAAGTCAATATTCTCCAAGCTGATTGACATGGCATCATTGTATGCCACTACAATGCAGTAATGATCAAAAAGCTGTTTTAACAATTCATGTTCATCCAGCATTTCAATGGCTTCAATTCGTTCGATTTCTTTGGGAGGAATTGATGCATACACTTCATTCATTGTCCAGCCCTTTACTCCTGCCCAACCAGCTTCAATGAATCTGCAACAATATTTTATGATAACATGAACATAAATTTGTAGTAACTTGATCATAACATAACAATTTTCGCAGTCAAAATACGTGGATGCAGTGACCCATTGAAAAATTATGTTACCTGTTTCTCTGAGTAGCCAAATCTTTGCAATATTCAACTCCAGCTAATCGACAGCCCCTTAATGTCAAGTTATTCAACATAACTTGTGCAAAACGGTCCGTCATATTCACCTACAAATAACATTCAAAGTTCATCATTATAAACAGTACAATGGTGTGATGTGACATCCCATTTGGTTGGTATATCTAAATAGGATTAGTGTACCTGCTCATAATGAAGAAATACTGATGTTCTAAAGTTGTCTGAAACCCACTTCAATAATTCTGCAGACGCCTTTGTCTCCATATAGACCAGAACACACTCAGACACAAAAATTGTTGGGAGGTCGAACTTCATTCCACAGCTTACTAATTTGGCACCAAGCTGTGGGATATATAAATGATAATATTAGTTCAGTTTCCCTTTCAAAATTTGTAGTACCATTTATACGGTATAGTGTACTATGGTGTGTGTACCATAGACCATAGCCATAGTGAATAGTAAACGAAAATTTTAGTTGATTGGTACGTAAAAGAAATTTAAATAATATTACCTGATTAGCGTTTCTCAAATCAGTTCCAATTATATGGTAATCGAATGCATTGAGTTCATTTTGGCTTATGCTGATTTCTCCATCTGTAAACAAAGTTTAATGGATTAGATTGCCGAGCTTTGAGTAAGGACTTGTATTTTGTAAATATATAGTAACAAAGCTTATGTCAGAAAGGTAACATTTTCATTGCAATGTGCTTGAATATAATTCTTAGAAAACTTATTTCATTGTTAGGAAAGCTCATGCTACTAACCATCATTGTTCAAAGCTGCCAGAAGTTGCTTAGTATTCTTGATGAAGTGTACTTTTTTCATTGTTGTTGATGGAAAGTCGACATCAATAACAGAGGAGATTCTCACTTTGCTCATCTTTTCGCGAACTTCTTTGTCACATTTTAACCTCCAGTAAAGTGTGTCAAATCCACATCCTAGGTTTACAATTTGAACTTCTGTCTCGCACACGGAATTACTGCGACTGCGATTTTGTTCTCCAGGCCCTGCTTTTGGATAGTATTTTACATCCGAATTGGCAATTCTGTCTAAGGTTTGCAATATTAATGAGTAAACTCCATGGGTTCTTGCAAAATATCCTCGGTTGATTTCTGGGGCCTTCCGAATAACTGGCCCCCTCATGAAATACTGAAGAAATGGGTCACACCAATAGCCTAATTGAACAGCAGATCTTTTACAAATCGTTGCGTCGTCATTGGTGGCTTGAATAGCCTGTATATTATTATATATTATTATATATTATTTATAGGTATGATTATATTTTAATTTAATATATAATATTTATTATTATTTATAAGTAATAATATTGCCTCGTCTCCTTGAGCTCCTGCAGAAACTTCGGGGTGTGGGTAGATCACAACTGGAGGATGCATAGGCCCTTGTGACATTATGACAGCGACGTATGCGTAGTTAGTTATAGCAGAGTATCAGTTTTCAGTGGCGAGGCGAACAGATTAAATTCGAATTTGTAATAGTTGAAAATTTTCAATTATACAGCATGCAATTTCAAAACGGTCAATTTGAAAATCCGAAGATTCAGTGCTGATGAGCCGGGAGTTAAATTATGTCTTTCTCACAGCTTCTTCGTATAACAGGAGTAGGTAATTGTGAATTTCGATCGATGTATAGGTATTATTGCCGATGTCACGCTGTTCGTTGTGCATCAAAAGCGTCGGATTAGCACTTTATTGCGATGAGCTTCTTACGGATGTGGCAACTTACCTATAAGGTAAAAGAAGATAAAAATTCAAAACCTATACTTAAATTAATTCCAAATTTTTTTCTAATCTGAGATTTTTATAATGGTTTGCTTACGTTTTGGAGTATGTCCCTGACCACAATCCAATCCCAATCCAAGCGCAGTTTAAGGGAATTAAATCTTGATAGGTCTCCTGGAGTAGGTAATAATACTGTTGCTTTCCTAGTTTAACGTTTATTCTGTTACATATGGTTACATATTTGAAGGCGTAACTTGACCTACCCTCAACCCTACTCGCCCGGTAGCAAAACGGATGGGCAAAATTCAAAGATATCCTTTTCAGCAAGTTATTCTATTGGCAAGCAAGGGTTCAGTTGACATGTGAAGGTTTAACCTTTGCAAATAACATCAAATTGGAAACGTAATTACGCAACTCGTAAGACTTATAAAATATCAAATGTCGAAATCGAGAAATATCGTTATTCATCAATATATTATTCATCATCAATAACAATATTATTCATTAATATCAGTTCGCCAAAATTGACTAATTAATCATGAAATCCTACTTTCTTTACTGCTGAATTATCAGCAATTTTGATTCCCTTGCTGCTGGCACACTGCCTGACCACTGACTGACTGAATACACTCCAACGCGTGTGACTCACTTGAAAATTTTTGAAATAAGAATTAGGTTTGTCAAATTGCTGACAAAATATTTGAGATTGAGACTTGTCTTCTTTAGTCTAGTCAGTAACCCAATCAGATCAATCACACGACACGACTAATGCATAAACTTAACTACGATGCTAATTGCTAATGCAATTAGCATATAACATGTAAGGGAGATTAATTCTACTAATTTTGAATTTACTTGACAGTGAGTGTTATAATTACGAATTAGCGCATGCACGATTGACAGAAGTTATCGTTTACTTTTGTGTAATAAATGAAGAACTTCCTCAGCTGGACTGGATAACAAATAATAATAATTTTGCTCTACTTTTCTAGGTTACTGTATTCGAATTAAGCGGGTTACGGTTCCAGGTTTTTAGGGAAATGGTTCATGGCGGGCTAGCAGCAGACACACTTTGTCGATCGGATAATAATAAATATTTGTGTCATGTCATAAATATAAATCGTCAAAATAAATGTCATTAAATTAGTTCAAGTAATACTGTTTGTGGATCTATCATTTAACCCAGCGAGGCGGACGACTTTGTAGCTGCTATACTTCGGCGGTAACTGGAACTGGAGCTGTTAACAAGTTGGCATTGATTATCTAGGGAAGGCGAAGACAAAGTAAAGGACAAGACCAGCCAGACAAGGTCCATCATTAAAGGTCAGGGCTGCGATCAGCACTGCAAAAACAACTTGACGCTGGGCTGGAGTGGCTAAATAAATAAATAATATACATGTATTGATTTCTTAGCAGTTTACTTTTTGTTTTTAGTAAAACGTCTTTTTGTTTTCTTTTTTAGAAAGAATTATCAAAGTTGTGCCACTGAACAACAGAAATGACGAGAATCGACCGCCTTTACATGGACAATCTGTCCGAGTTTATATTTGACGATAAGAAAGTGGTAAGCTGTTAATTTAGCGTATCAATAGCTGTTTTAATGTAATATGGATAATGTAGAGTGATAATTATTAATAATTTAATATTTTTTTAATTTGACATGATCCTAAATAAGGTTTGGAAATATGTTTTTTTCCAGGTTACCTTCAAGTTTCTTAGTTGTACTCTTGGGGTCCATGTGAACATCGCAAAACAGTAAGAAGCGAGTCCAAATCACAAAGAAATTATGATCTTAATCATTATTTTAATGATTAATCAACTTTGATAATAATTAATCAACATTAATCATGTTTCTATTGCACAATTTCATTTGGAAATTACTAGGAATTATCTTGTAACCATATCGGTGTTGTTTATAGAATGCTGTTCCATTTTCACAATGCAAATAAAGTCGCCAAAAAGAGGGTCTATGCTACATACTACGTTTCCGGTACTGTTCCCCAAGGATCAACTACAGATCCGTTTTATTCGGAAAAGAATATTGATCAAAACTCACAATCAGCAGGATATGGATACGTAGTCGCCCTATGTAAAGAACAAGATTTAGATGACTTCAAGAAGAAATTCTCAAAAATTCACTCAGTTCATATTTATGCTTTAAGCGCTTTCCCGTTGGAAAATATGGATATTTTAAGAAAAGCAATGAAAGATCCAATTTATCAGGAAAGAAACCCTGTTGAGTAAGCATATAGTTCACTATCAGAAAGTAAAATGTATTATCATTTAATTAAAATAATAATCCAAGTACATTTTGTAGTTATGGATCAATATCTTGCAAGGCCGCATTAGAAGTTCGAGAAAATCGCCGTATGGATCCGCCAATTCTAAGTATCGAAGCGATGAAGTCCCAATCCGTCAAAAAAGTTGAAGAAAAAAGCAAGTCCTCTTCCCCTGTATTCTTCAAGTCTTCCATTGCTGAAAAACAAAACACTACAAATAATTCTGCGAACAAGAAATCGGTTTCAGATGGAAAGAGATCTACAGGTCAAAGTGATAACAGGTTAAAAAACATGTTCGCCACGGCGGCTTCGAAACCTCCTAAGGAAAAGCCGAAAATCGAAGAAGAAATGGACACTGACGAAACATCAAAAGTTTCAAGTAATATGTTCAACTCTTGAATTTTAATGTTTCTTTTGCATAAGCTAAAGCGGATTTTGGTAGGTGTGGTAGTTGTAGAGAATATAGTTTTGACTTTCTGCATTATTTAAATTAATTATTAATTGTTTTTCAGATAATGACCATAACAGTCCGAAGCAAAGCTCCAAAACTAGCCGAAAAGGCAAAAAGAAAGAGGTGCCAGTTGTGTCAAAAAGAAACCAGAATGATGTCCAAAGCAAGAAACGCAAGCGAATTAAAGATGTCCTTTCATCCTCGTCCGAAGAAAATGAAAAGGCTTCGGAAGATGAAGGTTGTTTATTATGATAGTATTCTTTGCTGACATTTAAGTTGGCATTTATTTACTTTAGTTTAATTGCATTTTGCATTATCATTATTATTAATAGAATACGAATCAGTGGAATCTCCCATTCCTCGAAAACGCCCTCTTATTGAATCTGACTCAGAAGAGGATGTAGTAGAAACTCCAAACCCACCTGTACCTGAAGATGCTGTTGAACGGCAGCCCGGAAGAAAGAGAGTGTCAAAAACAGTTTCAAAAACGTTTATGGATAAAGATGGGTTCTTGGGTAGGTCACATAGATCATAAATTACGACTCAATTTTAAGTCTTGCACTTGTAAGACAAGGAGACAACACTGTTTTTTAAAAGAAATTAAACGAAAGATCATTTTCGCCTTCCGCCCCTTCAGAGGTAGGAGGGTATGACACGCTAAGCTCATTAGCAGATTCCTTGTATCTACAGTTTAGCAACATTACAAGTTGTATATTAGCAGTGAATGTAAATATATATTATAAAGTGGCCCCAATCTTAAATGATATTGAATTTTGTAGTTACTACCAAAGAACAAGTCATGGTTTCCGAACCAGAAACATCGGATACCGAGACCACGCAAGTTTCTAAGAATGGTTCATCAGAGGCCAATGAGGAAAATGGAAGTGAAAGTAAAAGCGTTAAGGAAAAGAAGTCTGAAGATAAAGTTCCGGATAAAAAAAATTCAAAAAACTTAAAGACAGCACCCGCTACAACGAAATCGAAGCAGTCTACATTGATGTCCTTCTTTCAGAAAAAGTAATACATATATTCATATTTTTTTGCTTCGTGTAATATATTCTGTGTAACAAACAAGTGATTTATAATGACCATGTTCTTAAGTTCTACTTTATTAGTCGTTAGCAGTTGTCTTTAATTATATCATGTATTATGCACTTAAGGTTGGCTTCAGTACGTTGGCTTACTATGTATTATCCTACTCTACCATCCGCACCA
>JABASH010004459.1:0-13968 GCA_019776445.1 Tomocerus maximus | reverse complement strand
AAACCGCTATGAAGATGTAAGATGGTCCACATAATAATGTCGTAGGTATTGTGCTGCGTTCTCTTACATGACTGTACATGAGGTCATTCATCCGTCTCAATTCTTAACTCTCAGGAGGATATAATTTATTGCCGAATTGTCGCAGAATAATGTGGGCAATTGGATCATTGAGCATCTGGAGTAAGTATATAGATAGACAAGGTCTCAACGTCAAGTTCCTGTGTGTAAATGTGTAGTGTATGATCATTCTTATGTTTCTAATGCGTCAAATACATATACATGACTTACATTCGAATTCTTCTCAACTTTAAAGATGATATTATATTATGTGAAATAAGAACCTATACCTGACTGACTTAACTATATCGACAATGTAAATTGTGAAGAACCACTTATCGGTAAATAATCTTATGTGATACATTGACGATATATTGAAGATTACGTCAACGTATACGATACGATACAATTGGCATTCAACATAAGTTGTTCAGTCTGTTCATCATTCACCAGTCATCAACATTGCAGTTTAGTTGACGCAAATTCTAATAGTAATCAGTTCAAGCAAATCGCATATTACACTTTTACACTTGCATTTTGGCCTTTACCCGATTCTTATAAGTTACTCATTTAACGAGTTATCTCATCAGTTACATAAGAGTCAATCTCAAAACTATGCAGACAAATTATTTCAGTTTACATTTCTATTCATTTCGTCCACACAAGGAAATCATTCAGGAAAGAATTGAGTACGATTTTATGACTAATATATATATTGCTTACATAGATATACATTTTAAAATCTTATCATATCTGTAGTTATCATTAAGTGTAATGATTTAACGATATTATAATTAGCTGGTGAAACTGTCAGAATAATAGAACATTAAAACACTTCCAATTTATTCCAATGAATTGTAGTTGTAATGTAAACAAACTCTTGGGTATTTTAATGATATACAAGAATACCATTGTGCATAGAGGTAGAGGTATTATTGTGGGTAATAGTTAAGTTGGTGTGGGTATATGTAAGTATGTGTTCATACAACTTTTCTATATGATATGCATAGAGTTAGCAGTGGCTGGAGTATTGGAAAAACTGAGAATAAAAGGGTACAGTGTACACTTGTCATTTGTTTCTTAATAACAAAAGTATCTACAAGAATCTTTATAGAATCTTTACTAGTGTAATAATAAATTGTATATATACAGAACATACATACCCACAACCCGACCCTGTGTGTGATAGTTTTATAAATTGTCAATATCAATGATGCCCCTACGATGCTCAAATCATTGACAACTCACCCCGGGGTGAATCTGGGGAATCGAAACTTTTTAAACCACATATTATATTTGCCAATCGTTGTCCTCATAATCTCCACTCGAGTGGGAGAAATACATGTGAAATTGACAAATGCAAGCCATGCAGCGCTACTGATTCTCTGTTGCATGAAGACAAAAAATTATAACATCCCAAGTCCCAAATGTTTATGCAGAATTTTATGCCCTTTTTTGACGTGTACGTATACTTCCTTTTAAATTGGCTACCCAGAAATTGAGTTTCTCCTATAGAAGATTTTACTACAGAGTACTACGAAGTGTGAGAACTTAAATACCACCATTACAAAGTAATGTGGATTCATTTATTGCCTTACTCCCTGTAGTAAAATGGGCTTGAGTAGGCTTTCCAAAATAGCAAATAGAAAGGTATTCTCTACAATATCATTCCGTTCTATGCTACCTACTACATTTTGCAAAATGGAATGGGCATCTATAGAAACTCTAATTTTTGAGCTCCACCACCATCCACTACACTATTATCTGTACAAGTATTGGTTTTTGCACTCATTTTATTGCTACTCTGCAATCTGCAAACATGCTCGCTGAATTTTCATTGCAAACAGTAAATATTGGTACATGTGTGCTGCGTTTTTGTTCTCTACTACATCCCGCATCAGATTCAGATTAGATTGATCAGTGTCATATCACTCACTATCACTACCACCACCGGTAACAAAATACCAGAGAAGGGCATCGTGTAACCTATAAAATTGGCCATAATCACAAAGTTTACATTATTAAAGTTTTAACTCCCCGTTCAGGTAAAATGTAACCGCAGGATAGAATAGGACGTACTCCATAAACACCATGCCTATTTTGATAATATTAGTTAATACTAAATACTATAATAATATTATTATGACATAGGAGAACTCATTGAGATTTTGACATTTTGAGAAGTATTGATAGCTAAAAAATGTAATGAATCGATTTTCGACTGAAATTGAATATCATAAAATCATATCACATAATAGTGTAATATACAATGAACAATGAGTGGTTTTGGTTTTACCATTGTTCTAATCTGGGTCTCTAGTTGTGGCGTTCCGATTTTAAAAATTTATGCTCAGGGTATTAGTTTCATTCTTGCTATTCGGCTATTGAAGTATTTAGTTTTTGAATTTTAAAAGAAATAATATACTACCTATAATTATTATTATCTATTATTATTATGTATAATAATCTACTAACTACTTACTACCTAACCTATCTATAATAATGCTACTTTATTTTATTGTATCTCCTCTGTTCAGAGCAGCGGTCATCGTCTTGAAGCAAGAATAAAGATGAATCTCACAAGCAGAGAAGATTTACCAGAGAAGACAGAAAAATCTGCACAAGAAGAAACATGCAAGTCATTGGATGTCAATACGCAAGATGTGGATGTTGAATCCACTAATAATTGTGCCACAAAGAAACCCAAGTCAACTCTATTGCTTAAAATTTTATCTGCACTTTCGTATTTCTGCGCTTCGTTCCTTATCACCGTTGTGAACAAAGTCGTTCTAACATCTTACAGGTAAGATTTACAATAATACCTAATGGATCCTACAACCTCATGTGGAGTACGGCATGCAAATACCTATTTTGTACAAAAAATTATGTATATTATTGATATTTTTCAGCTTTCCTTCATTTCAAATGGTTTGCACGTTGCAATTTTTAACAACAGTACTGGTTTTGGGAATTGGCAAGCGTTACGGTCTCTTTACCTTTCCTTCCATGGACAGAACGACATTTTCCAAGGTTTTTAAACAAAAAATATTGATACTTGTTTTAATTGAGTTGGAATGAAAGTAATTGTACTTCCTTATGAATATAGATTCATCCTTTACCTTTAATATTTTTGGGAAATGCCGTGACGGGATTAGGAGGAACTCAGTTTGTAAGCTTACCTATGCATACATGTCTTAGAAGATTTGCTGTTCTTATAACCATGATTGGCGAAGTTTATTTATTAGGGTAATGAAAAGATATATTTTAAACTTTTCAGTGGTATTTTATGGCTATTACTTTATTTTTATGTGATAAAAATACCTGTATTTTATTAGTGTCATTCCGTCGAAATCAGTACAGATTTCGGTATATTTGATGATCATCGGAGCCGTTGTTGCTGCATCGTAAGTATAGACTTGTGCTTGTGTCTAACTTAAGTAGTAACAAACTTTAGTAATAAATAATGTCATTCAGTATCTTGATGAATTATAGGTTCGGTTTGATTTATTAGCTCATTATTTTCAGGAAGGATTTGAATTTTGACGTGGATCGGGTACACTTTGGTATTCCTGAACAATTTTCTTACCGCTGCCAATGCAATTTACATCAAAAGAAAGTTGAACGGAACAGATTACGGTCACTACGGGTTAATGTATTATTGTGCAGTGTTCATGTTAGTGCCACAAGTAATTATTACTTACATACTTGGAGATTTCCGTAAGGTAAACAATATATATTATAAAAATTTTAGTTGATACATGTTTTTTGAGATACTGTATGGAATTGTATAATATAATAATATGTACCTTTTTTCAGACCTTCGAATATACTGGTTGGGAGAATCCTGCTTTTCTGCTGAACTTTTTCCTTGCATGCATTCTTGGAGTTGTGCTAAATGTATCATTGTGTCTTTGTACGGAACATAATTCTGCCTTAACCACAATGGTGGTTGGTACGTTAAAAAACATATTTGTAACATATATCGGGATGTTTATTGGTGGCGATTACTATTTTGAATGGACAAACTTCTTTGGAATTAATATAAGGTAAGCTAAAATTATCCCGAAAAGTTAGTACAGTTAAGAAAGTCATCTTTTTTCGCACTTATAAAGATTTTAACTGACTGAAACATCTATTTGTGACAACGAAATTAGCGTGCATCGTGCACCGACACTATTTAAATAAATTACATTTTGATCCCTCTTGTCTATTCTATTTATAGTGTTTTTGGAAGCTTAATCTACACATACGTGACCTTTAAACCTCATGAGATTGGAAAAAATCAGCATCCTGGAACTACAAAATCCTGAAAGACTCCCACTCAAATTCATGGCTTCAATAATCGTAAAAATATATTTCTTTTTGTTTTATATCAGTTCTGAAGAAAGCTCCGTCCAGAAATTTTAGGTCATTCTCAACTCATCACATTCGAGGGCAGAAACGCTATCTACATCAAAAATATTTCCACCCACTCATTTTATTTAAGACAGGATTTTTGAAGCACCTGATCAGTTTCTTTATGCATACAGTGAAGTTTGAATTTGGGTTTAGAATATAGAATAGAGTCAAACAAATCTAGTACTTATAAAAATAAGATAAGCCTATACTTTTGTTAACTGCATTCACTTGCAGGCATATTGTAGTATTTTGTAAACTGTTGTATTTAGATAAATAAAAACTAAAAACGATTAGCGTTTATTCATTAATTGTCATTAATTACGTTGCGTAAAAAGATTTATACATAAATAAGTAGATAAGAAGTATACAATATTTGCCAAACAAATACTACATATAATAACTACGATTTTAGTGAAACTTATGACCAATGAGCAGTATTTTTGCGGATCTAAAATATGTCTAGCATTATGTACCCTCATTTTGTAAATTGGATTACCTATGCGTACACAATGTATGTATTGCCACATTTCAAATACAAATAATTTACTAACAGCCATTTTAGAGAATAATTTTTACTGTCGAAAAGTCAGAAAAGGTCTGCCTCGGACCTGTGTAATCGGGCATATATCTGTTGTAATATATATATATACATGCGGGTGATAATGTACTATTTTGACCATGAATTGTTATAGCTATGGAGCCCAGAGTATGAAAAGCCTACATGAAATATTAAAATTCAAGTGAGGTTAGCACCTGTCCATCATTTTCAATTGTGGTAAAATGATGAAGACTGAAAATCAATTTTATACATTTCTCTTGGGACGAACGCTGGATTCACTTTCATGGTTGCATCTTGAGAAATATTTTATTTAGGAGATTTTTTGGCTTTTAGTACATAATAAGCTTTGTCTAGTATGGTTTAATTTAATAGACCATTCAACGTTATGGAATGGTGTGTAGGAAGTATTACGATCAGAAATTACGTCTTGATAAAATATTTTTTTGCATGAAACTGTTGAAGAATAAATTCCAAACCGTAGCTTGCCTGTCACAACTTCGGTTGGAATATTTTATTCAGCTTTGTTTTGTCACTTTTTATTGCATATTTCGTGTAAAAGTGCATTAGTATTCACTAGTAGATCTCTAGTCTGTAATAGAATTTGTTATCATTAAAGCACATTTTGCTGTCAATACGTACTATTTCTTATGCTGTCTACACCTAAAATGAGATGCTTCTGAATATTATAGTTTAATGTAGTACATCGTTGAGAAAGTTCTTGAAGTCTATAAAAGAAATTCGGGTGTGGTTAAAGTTAAAGCAACTTCTGTTGCCAATTCCTAAGGGAAAGTTGAAAATTACATAAAACGCAAGATTTTTCCGCCCTTTCAACCAGTAGAAACTTTGAGAAGTGAAGCAGAAAAACTTTTTCGATATCTTTCGTGATAAATAATTCTATTTACTCTAAATAAATCCATTGAAAAGAGGAAGAAAATGTCGAAACTGACGATTTTCTTATCTATTGTAATCGTTTACTTCTGTTGCATTGCCATTGGCTATGGAGATTCTTCATCTGGACCAGCGTCATCTGGCTCGGGAGCTTTAGCATCTAAAAAAGTTCGGGTCCTTAGTCCTGCAGCAACCCGTCTCTATCGCTTACTACGTAATGGGGTAAGATTATTTTAAAAATTCCTAGCTCAACTCGAAATTAAAATTGACAATAGAAGCAATAAAATATGATAAGCATTATATCTAAAGTAAAACCTTGGAAAAGTGCTTTTGTGCAGTTTTCTCTTCTGGTAACTTTGCAATTCTTTTGTCCTTTCACTTTTTCGTAGCTCCAAGCTGGTGATGATGATATTCTTTCCGAAGATGATTTGTTCCTCCAAAAACGCCAGTACGATGACTATGGTCATATGCGTTTCGGTAAAAGAAACGATTTTGACGATTACGGCCATCTCCGATTCGGCAAATAAGTGAAAGTCAACGATAAGTCCTATAGTTCGTATATAAAATGTACAATATCAGTAATTTATAGTCTTTGTTGAAATGAGAATGCTTAAATTGGACTGTATATTTAGAGCAATTAGAAATATTCTAGCTGTAGAGCTGTGTTGCGACAATGTGTACATGTTTTGAAGCAACTATCACGATTAAAAGATCAAATTTATTAACACTCCAACATGTTTGAACAGTAGCCGATTTCATTGAATAGGATTATTTCTGTGTCTAATAATAAACTTACACCATTGCTATAAGCTTAATTTATCAGCTATCTATACTAGTGTTCTGTAATTCCACGATTGACCAATTATCACAGTCATTCTCATGAATTAATAAAACAGAATCGGTTTTCCGAAAACTTTACCATTAATAATCACGTAATAATTTAAGCACACAAATGCTACATAAATGTAACTGAATTATTAATGCAAATTAAGAGTTTCAAGTTGTATCTTGATAATCTGAGGCTTAGCATATAGCTCTTTGAATTCATAACTTGTTACTTAATTTCTCCTTTCTACTACTATAGGACTCAAACAATAATTATACTGATCCTAATGTGTGGATATACACTTAAATATCTTACTGAAATAAAGAACCTAACTTTCAATTAATGCTGTGCTTAATTTCTGAGTAGCTATAGATGTAGAAGTAGTAAATAAGACGGTAAATTAATTCTGCCACATCGTTTACGAAAGATAATATTCAAGTATACCTACAAACATCGGCAATTGCAGAGCGTGTCTCATTAGCCACAGCTGCACTGCACAGAAAAGGACTCAATGATACAAATATTTATTATTTGTATCTGTCTGTACTCTGTACCTACACTTTTGTAGGTCAAAGAGACGAAGGCAAAGCGTGTAGGTAGCTATTAGAGGTAACTACTTACAACTCCGCAAAAGTTTGGTACAGACTAGCTAAATAGAACCAGCAAAGTACCACACATTAGCCTACAACCAAAATATAGATCATGCACTCTGTAGCAACATAATGACTAAATGGGTTGTTGTTTTACGTGTGTCATGTGTCAAATTAGACAACTTTATACTGGCATTATCAGCTCTGTAACCGAAAATGCCATATATGGAATGACACATCAATTAGTTAAGTACATTGGCCATTAAACTTGTTGTTATCCCTTCGCAATTATATGAGCCCATAAAGATTGTAGCAAATTAGGTGTGAGCGTCTGTTGAGTAAATAAATGAAATATTTGTCACCGGGCAGTGACTTATTGAGTTTGTGTCATCTTAGGATATGGAAAAAGTTTCTGGTTGTTTTGTTTGTTTGCATGATTGCATGGAAATGATAGGGTCAGTACCAGTGTAGAAATTTCTGGAGAAAGTTTTTAAGGCATCATGTGAGATCACGTTGGATTGTGTGCGGCATATGAAATACGTGAAACAATGTTTGGGAAATAAAATGTAGCAGAAAAGATTTTTTGTGTAAGAAATACTTAGCATAGTGTTGTGTATGCTATAATATTATAATGGGGAGGAAGGATAGGGCCCAAACGAACGATTATAGGAGTTGGGATAGAAGGTTCTTTGTTTAAGTTTTGCCAATCTCTCTGGCCATAAAATCCCGTCTGACTCTTCAGTCTCAGTAACAAACGTCGCTTTGGAGGCTGCGGATGTGTGCCATTCTGTAGTACATACATTCTGTATATAGGAACCCAAGGAAAATCGATACCTATGAAACCGAACATTCCACTGGCTCTATTCTGAGTCCTATCCATAATATATAGCATACCTTTATAGGGTGTAGATCCATACATGACCTAGTACTATGAACATAAGTAAAAACTACACCCTTAACTGTAGGGAGTTAAGCGTAAGGATAGAGCATTACAAGTCAAAACTTATCTTCATGTATTTGGAGGAGTATGCATCTATGTTCATGTATATGGCTTCTTTTCATTCTGAATTGGACGAGTTTCCTCCTACGTAGCACACTCTTCCTTTGTATTGTTAGTAGCACAGTATTCCTTCAGAGCTCCGTACATTATACATTGCATAACAAAGATGCATGCATCTAGCTAACTGTGGAATTGTTTAATACACGAACTCTGACTACTATATACTGCTTACAGTAGCACAACTTGAGTCACTCTGTTCATCCGAGTTTAACACTTTAGCTAAGAACGTATGCCCCGACTATGTAGTAGGGTACTGTGTGCATAACCCAACACACGAACCAGGCAGGACAAGGACTACCTCTAACTTAAAATGTTAGGATTGTGGAAGGCGACTGCTTCAGTTCAGTCCGACTTTCCCCAGTTTTCCTTTCCCAGCCTATTCGCATATGAAAACAAATCGTAGTCTCTTCTAGGAGTTCTTGCATAGCACACACTCAGCTACTGCCTCAACCTCCGGAGTAGTCTGTCCGTCCGGAATCCCTTTCTGACCCGATTTCTGCCCATTTCATTCTTTGCATATCCTCTCTCATCTCATCTCATCTCCAATACATTACATTCTATTTTCATTCTATTACAATTTCACTCCTAACCAATTCTCTCGAACAATCTTATATATTGACTTGTACAGATACTCTATCAGCTTTCACCAGCCTTTTAGTCATCATCTGTCTCCTTTCCTCCTTCACTCACCAACTGAGGCTTCTAACAACTTTCACCAACTCCAGCATCTTCATAACGTATCTTCGTAGACTTCTGCTACTCACTTTTACTCTGTAACATAAGCAATCTAACTTTCTAGTCGATACACTCGATACGCTGTTTCCTAGATGAAATAATAACAAAGCAACGGACTAACCCAAAACTCAAGCTAACTAATGCAGTTGTGACTTGACACACTAGCATGACACATCTTCTAACAATCCCACCAATCCCACCGCGAATTTTGCAGTTCTGTGGAAATCTTCCTGCAAATAAGCTCATACTATCTGTACTCCTCAGTTAAAAGTTTGTTTTTGTGCTAAGTGCTTTCTAACTTTTTTAAAACGTCAACATTTTCTTGTTTCTATACGTATTGTCCTGAATCTTGAACAATTTCATACACTCCACCAAATAGTAACTAGCTGTAAAAATAGTAAAAAAAATATCTTCAAGAAGTCTTTGCTACAAAATGAGTATTATGAATAAATTATCTTTGAAATAAACTTTTGTATACTCATGGAAAACAATTTAATATATCTCAAGTGTATACACAGTAAGACTAACATTTATTGCAGTGCCACTTCACGAATGTGCTAATGAACTCTTGAAAAGTTAATTGATCATAAAATTGTCAAAAACTTTCTTTGTAAACATTGCTACTACAATATATTTACACACTCACAGCGCGTTGTTTTATTTAAGATGTTGGTACTTTAGAAAGTGTGCCGCAAAACTCCAGAAGTCTAAATAACCTGCTCATTGCCAGTCAGCTGACGAAGAACTGAAGTGATTCTGTTTTATTTTTGATAGTTTCATACATGCCCCTACGTAGTTGCAGTTTCAACAAACGGTAAGATATACTTTCTGCTCTAGGACCTTTTTTTAAAGTGACACACATAGGATTGCGTCTGGAGTGAAATTAAAATGATGTACGCATGCAAGCATAAAGTTTTGCCGCATTGTGTAATCTACATCATGTATAAATACAGAGAGAGCGTGTAGAGTGTAAGATTACTTAAGTGGGGATATGTGTACTAATATTTCACGCCCTAATATAATATGAGATTAGTATAGGAGGCTTAATAGTTTTGGTTTGAACTGCCACTTCGGTACATTTCCCTTTTCAGCAGAGTGTTTGGCGTCATTTGTCAAAGTGAAGAAAGCTTGCTAAGTGGCTTGGTTTCCTTTAAAATTTAAATAAGTACTGAGCCTTGAACCGATATTTAGTATTTCTCCTATAAATCCACTCGTATCTGCTCTTGTGCACTTCCAGGGACTCCGAGAAGGTAAAAATTCCCGAAAGTTAGTTTTGGTATGTAGGAGAAAGTAAATAGTGGGTAGATAGTGCTTTCTCTTAAGTATGCATGCTAGCACGATGTAGAATTCAAGGGAGAAATGTACATGCAGTGCAGAAGAATACCAAGTGCTATTTTTGACGCCGGAGTATGTTCCATTGTAATTCAATGCGTATGAGATAAAGTGTCTTCTGGGAGATGAGATGGTGAGACAAAGAAAGGAAACTTTCCCTCTACTTTCCATTTTCTATTCTCTAAGGTTATCAGAGAAAGGCCAGACCGCGTGTATTATGTAGGAGAAAGCAGTATTAGGTACATGGAAATTGTGTGGTTTTCCTCGGATGCCGGATCTTTAATTTACTATTACAGTCATGTCTTGGGTGGGTATTGATGAAACGGGAAGATCATACCACATTACACTATACACAAAATAGGAAGAGGTCTAACTATGCGACAAATGAGTCTTTATGGCATTAGGTCGATCATTCGCCAAAACACCGTTGATGAACTACCGACGCGGAAATTGGAGTCTATCTTTCATTTTTTGAGTGGGTGTTCAGCCATAAGCTCTATACCTACTTGACCAGATCAAAAGGGGAGCAATTTTCTCTGAACATAACAATTCTAAGGTTTCCTATTACAAAATCCCAAATTCTCTTCCCACGAACAATTTTATAGATACCTATATAAGTACCTAAAGATTAACTATAGGATTTGCTCTGAAGTAGGTATCTGGAAAATACACTTTCTGATAGTATTTACAATGATTTTCTCTGAGGATTCAATTAAAAAAGAAAGCATCAAGGCTACTGAACCAACTTCAAATCCCTCTCTAGAGCTGTTTATGTTATGACAGAGTTGACTCGGCTTGACATGCTATTGGCTGTCTTACTGAAAAATGGAAATGTTCCAAAAACATAAATCTTCTGTATAGTAATGTCAAGAAAAGCAAACAACCTCTCTTGAAATGTCCTTCACTAAGTACTCTCCGCACTAGACCATTTCTTTCTCTTCCTGGTCCTACAATATTCTTATACTGACTCCCTGTTGTGCTCCTGACTTTTAGTGTACACTTTTCTGGACTTACTGTTACAACTTACAACTGTGCCCGATGGCATTTTCTCTGTTTGTGTTTCTCTAGAGAGTTCCTTGGATATGCTTCATAAACATTTTAGTTCAACATGAAGTCAAATTGACGAATGTTGCATTTCTACTAAGAATTAATACATACTTAAAGCAGTAACCACTTCCTCTACCTTTATTTCTGATTACTTTAGTCCCATTTTAACTAGCTATATAACTTTTATGGCCGATAATATTATTTGCATGTTGCTTTAGGCAAATCATGATCTCTAATCTCCTCCAACACTCACGTGTGATACCTATTCTTTAAATTATTTAAAATCCCATGCAAATCCTAGTTTATGGCAACGTTTTGAGTAGTTCAGATTCAAAGTGCAGTTTAATCACTTTGAGTTAATAGTGTTTCAAAAATAAATCATAGGATTAACTGCAGTAACCACAAAACAGTAGACGTCTACATATTTCTTATTTAAATGCACCGAGAGAGCATTATTGCATTCGATTTTTAAACCACAGAGAAACAAATCATAGAACCTTGACAGTTGTCCTTTTAGACAATGATAAATGATTCCTTAGTAGCCCGATAGTATGCAGCTAGCTACTTGTGTGATATCTAGTAAAAGTATGAAACTCAGCATTACTCCATCATAGGAAACTGGAAGCATCCTTTATTTAATACAAAAATACATGGTTCGACTCTTATCTCAATTTCAGCTGGCTCAGACAGAATATATCTCTGACAGCGTGCTACAAGCAATGATATAATTCTTGCCGCATATTCTATAGAAGTTTTTTATGGCACTGCAGATATTTGCTAAGGGTATCCGAAGGAATTCTGTTGTACTCTAGCAAATACCTCGGGTTTGTTGCAGAAAAACCTTTTTATTTTTAAGATGCTCTCGATGTTGTAATAGGAAACCTTATGCTGCTGTTGTCATCAGTTTGATAGTAACACAATTTATCTGTAGTATCTATGTACAAATAAGTAATTGATTTTTTACAGAGATATAGAAAGAAACTCCAAATATTATACTGATTTGAATAAATCAAGATGGAAACCCGAATTCCTGGGAAATGAATACAAAAGTAATTTAATATGGGAAGAAAATGACTGGGAATTGGGTTTCTTTCCCTATTGGTTTCTTGTCTAGAATAGTAATGATATTCTGCCCAAACTGTCAGTCAAAATCAGTCTGTAAAATATTGATGTAGACAGTTATAGTGTAAACATACTGTAAAGGAAATTCAATTTCCAAATATATTAAAAGCATTAGGGCATTCAACGCTAAGGGTGTTATTTCCTAACTTGTTTGCACAAGTAAAACAGAAAATTGCTTTGTGATGAGAAATGAATAGTAATATCAGAATGATAAAGAGATTTTCTGTGATAATTATGACTGCTGATATTATTATGTAGTTATCTTTGCGCACATTGCGTAAAGGTAGTTTTTCTACTCGGAAATTATTGACTTAAGTGAGTGAACCAATGAACTGTCGTAAACGGTTATTAATATCATTAAATAATGTGCGAGAGACATTGCGGAGCAATTTTCTTTATTGTCTCCAAAGAATTAAGTACTTGCATAACACATCCTGTCTCAACTAGCTTTTCAACTTTGATATAAAGGGCATTAGATCTACCTTGGCTAACTTTTAAACTAAACAAAGACTTTAGAGCCTCTCCAGCACAGTAGGAGAAAATTGCTAATCATTTTTAATTGATGCTGGCGTAGATTGAAAGAAAAGTTTTGGAAGAAAGGAGGACAATCTCTCTTTTTCAACGGTAACTGTACAAGTACTACAACTGCAGCACAAAAACATTTCGCCTTAACAAACTTTTCTAAAGGGGAAAGAAAAGCTTTACGAGATTGTACAAGTTTATTTTACAGTAACACGAATAATAGACAGACAAGTTGCAGACGGAACTTTGCTGCTATACTAGTACTTAGCGTCTGGCCTAGTCGCCGATTTTTTGTTACGTGTTTTGTGGAATCGTTCCAAGACACAACTGTAGTTTCTTATTCCAAGTTAAACTAAATGATCTGTATCACTGCTCTGTATCGTAAAATTCCTACATTAGTACACTACCAGAACAAAAAATTGGTTTCAAAACGAGCGTTTATTATTCAAACGTGTTACGTGGCAGACTAGCGCAGTATTTTCTAATTCTATGCCTAATTATAATTAGATAAGGGTCTCAACCAACAGATTCTTCTTACTGGCCCATGAAAGAGATACTTAAAATACTTACGCCAAGTATCCTCGGTATTTTCTTGGAATTGGACTGACAAAACTAGAATCGATCACGATGAAAATGCTTAAATATCTGAGAAAACGATAATAAAATACTTCTGAGTTTAAAACTTGTATTCTCTAATCCGAAAGAAAACTTTCTAAGAATTGTAAGACAAAGTAGTAAATGTCTGAGATTTTGTGATGGAAGGACGAATATTTATGTCCCCGTCACTTTCGCATCAACGAGATAAACAAATTGCGTAATTAAATCTCCCAAT
>JABASH010004458.1:0-13969 GCA_019776445.1 Tomocerus maximus | reverse complement strand
ATCGGACCAGAACTTTTTGAGATTTTGAAACAAATGCAGAAAATGGCAGAAGTGTATTTTGATAGTCATCTGAGATTTCCAAAACGTATGCACCAAAGCCTTAAAGTACATTATAGGTTATGTATTATGTAATTTTGTATGATCATGTTTTTAGCTTGCCATTCTGGAGGAAGTTCTAGAGGCGAATACATTTTCGGGGAGACTCATTGTGTTGAAAATTGCAACAAGTGAAAGCATTGTTGATGGATGAGCCGCCCATTCAAGCAAAGTATACAGGATTGATTGCTGCTTGTCCAAAACTTGATCAAGCTGTGAAAAAATCATAAAAATAACTTTCAACAATTTAATGTTTTATTGAAATACGAAAGCATGTAAAGTTGAAAATTACCTCATCGATAACCAACACGACTGGGACACGTGATTTGGTTTCGAAATAAGTCTTTAATTTATTCAAAGCAGTTGCTGACGTAAGTTTTATTTTGTCATGATGAAGTCCATGAAAAAACCGTTTCCAAATGCGATCGGGACTTCCAAGACTCAAACCATTGATATATACGTACTGTAATTTTTAAAAACTTGCGTTGTGAAAATCATAATTTACTGAAAACGAATTTATCATTACTACCACCTAGCAATTATTTTAGTAACCTCGGCCTCAGCAAACTAGTATTTTAGAAAAAAGGGAGATATTTTGCTTACTTTAAATATAGGAGAATCGGAAGTCACCCCTGGCGTGAAAACCTTTTGTAGCGTATCGATTACACTTTGGACTATTGCTGTTTTCCCAGTGCCAGGAACACCAGATACATACATACATCTATGGGAATAATGTTACATATTTTTAAGATTATATAAGAATCTCAAGATATCAACATCTTTAAATAATAGTACACAATTAAGCGGTGAGACGAATATTCGTTATGGTTCTATATTCGTATTTCTATTTTCCGCTTATAATATATGTTGAATATTACGACATACAGACATTTAAAATTGCTAAAAATTAAATTTTTTAAAAGTTAAATCATTATATGGGTGGTACTGTTAATTCAAATTCATAGGTAACCAGTGTTATTGCGGATTATTAAGAAAGTATTGGTAATTAGTAATTTTACGGCTTTCAACTTTAATACAATTATTCACACCTCTGATGCAATGTTTGATAAATCTAAAGTTAAAAAATTATACCCGCTAGTTTTTTCTGTGACATTATTTTTGACGAACTTCAAAATCTGTTCAAATTGGGCTTCTCTGCATGGTAGTGGACATTGGGGGATTTCTAAAGAACTTAAATTGACTTCTTGATTAGTTGTGTTGTCACTGTCACAAGTACTACTGCTGATAGTCTTTCTTTTTGCAGGTCCTTTTTTACTAGTTTTCGGAGTCACACTGTCTGACTTTCGAATTGAAGAAGACGGTCCTGGATTGGCATCACTGTTTCTCTTGGATTTATCCCTACTAGTACATTTGGCATTCTTCAGTAACTTCTTGGCCTTATCTTGGCCAGTTGACCGTGACCGTAAATTCATACCTCCATTCTTATTCGGTGATTTGAAAGCTGATGATGACGATGATGAAGGAGATTCTACTTCCAAAATCGACTGACTTGAGCTATCCATCATTGAATTACTATTTTCTGAACCACTCTTTTCAATTTTCCTTCGTTTATGTTCCCCATTTTCGGGTTTTGTCGGTTTTTGATTTGGGGATTCATGGTTTTTATGGGACCTGGTTTTCCGGACCGAGGTTTCCGGGTAATTCTGTATAGGTAGTTTTTTTCGGGCAGACTGTCTTCTACCAGCTGATTCTGTTTTATTTACACTACTAATGTTGTTAGTAGTAGAAACTCTGGGACGAAGTTCTCTAGTTCCGGGAGTGCTCATTTTCACTGTTCAGCCTTCAGAATTCTGAAATAATTCCAGTATTTATTTTTCCTGTAAAAATTAAATATTCAATACATCAATCAGTACCTACTAACTACTGATTTCTGACAATACCATCATTATAATCATTATTATATTTGATTATAAAGCATATATACTATTTACACATCTAGGTTAAAATTCCTGATAGACAAAAGCATATTATTATCATACACAATAACGTTTAAAATCAAAAGAAAGTCAGAAATATAAAAAACCAAACTAGGTCAAGGTCCAAGTACAGCAAATTCCAATACTATACGACATAATACGACCAGTCACGCACTTAGAAACTATATTTATTAAATAACTTTTCTGCTAAATAGCATTCATTCATGTGACCTATTCGCCGGTGACTGGAGTGAGACTGGACTTCTTAGGAATACTAATAAATTACTAAAATTGGATTAATTTTGAAATTAATCACGAAATATTAACATATTTCTGCTTACCAAACAAATGTCTGTTGACGTATTTAAAATTTTCCAATTTCAGTGAATACAATCCGAAGAATGAGAAAAGTCGAATAAGTCCCCCACGAACGAACCGAGAAATCTGATACAAATACAAATACAATACGAAGAATACGAACACGAATGTCTTCAGTCAGCCAGCAAGTCAGCAGCACAGCAATAGCAATCCAATCCTTCCTCCTAAGAGCCGTAGAGAGCCAGGCAGAGACGGCGGTAAAACAGCGTAGTCGCATGCAGGTGATACTACTCTACTGCTTTCTTTGACGGCGCCGCGGCACAAAAATTTGGAATCAGACGCGACTTACTGCGTTACTGCTAGTATTTGGCCATTACAGTCATCCCCACGCACATTTACATGCGTGTGTTTAGTGCTTAATATACTAAAAAAAGTAAGTGCTTTTGTATGTTGTTTGTTTTAATGCAGGATAGGATAGAAGTGGTGTTAATTTTTTCATGCGTATAAAACAACCTGGAAAAACTTTTGAAATATTATAGAGCTTCCCTCAAAAAGGCAAAGCCCTCGAAACGCATGTAAAAATTGTGGAAGCTTTTGTTCAGTTTACATTCCCTTTCACTATCCTGTTACTTTGTAGACAGTACGCAGTCGCTCTAGTTTTACAGATTTCAAAATTATTTTAGCATGAATAGTATATGCAGTGTTTATATACAAAATTTAATTGCTATCTTCATGCATATATTTCACCTTATTCTTCCTGCTCCATTTAAAACTTTCACATCACATGTGAAAGCATGACTGTCACAAGACACACGTGAAAGCTCACATGGTGAAAGTCATAAATTACTTAATACTTACTTAAATTATTACGGATACGGATTACGAACCCCTGTATTTTTGAGAACATAACAGGAACAGCTTATTAACGGTGGAAACCTTTTTTAGGTGCCAGGCTGGCATTGCCAGCTCTATTACTATTATTGAACTTCTGACGGAATGCTAGGAACATTTATATTTAACTGTCCCTAAAAGACAGTATGCCAAGAAATAGTTGACACCTCGGAATATGAAATTATTAGTAATATTAATGATTGACTCGATTACATAATAATATACTCTTTCATTCACTCCGAATAAACCTTTCACCAAACCTTTACGTACATTCACCAGAATTTTAAATAATGACAATGATTTTTAAGTACCGGTGATGTCAACTTTATTTCTGGATTTCGGACGTGCATATTGTATTGACTAATTGACATGAATAACAGGTATATACGTTTCAATTTTATTTTATTATTTAGCAATTAATTGAGTTGCAATTTAAAATTCAGTTTACAATTATTTCTGGGGACTTTATTTTTGTGTTGTACGACAATTTGCCTAACACATTGTCTTCTTTCACCAATAATGAAATCAGTGACTCTTGGCTTTAAATTAATTTGCATACAATTACGATTCAAACTTTACAATACATCAAACTTTTTTGCTTATTTTATATTTTATACACACATTAAATTATTATCTTCTTTCAAAAGTGGCATAGTGTCCTATGCTTTCATCAGTTCAACAACTGAGTCAATCTTTTCATCGTATTCTAATACAATACAGTAAAACAGTGCATTGGTCAAAATCATGACAGGTATAGAGAGTAATAAATACAAATAACAATAACACTATGTATTAAAGTAAAATATTTCAATAAATTATCAGATTATCTCCAGCTTGAAAAAGACGTCCCACCACTGAAATATATTTTATCCATCATCAATCCAAAGCATATTTAATAATTACAATAACAAAATGTCATGACTTTCTTGGCATTGAATAGCTTAGCTTAGCTTAAGCTAGGCTTCCACTTTTGATAATTTAAATACGTACCCGAAAGAATTTGCCTGCTGCTGCTGCTGCTGTCCAAATGGAGCGGCATTTGGAGCAGGGGAACTAAATCCTCCAAAAGTTGATTGGTTTGACGATTGAGCAAGAGCCCCGAAAGTAGGGCCGCTTTGCTGAGTGCCTCCACCAAAAATGCTTCCCGTTCCAGTAGCGGCCCCACCAAAAGCAGCTGAAGGTGATCCCGTCGATCCAAATGCAGGTCCAAAAGGTGTAGACCCAAATGCCGGAGCACTTCCAAAAGTGGGAGAACTTCCAAACCCAGCAACTGTTAACACGAAATATTTATATACACATCCAATTACAGATGATTTAATTTTAATTCCACTTTCAAAAAATTAACAGAAATGGCTTGCGTACCAGGCTTTACTGCAGCAGCGAATCCGGTTTGAGCAACCCCGGCGCCTCCAGCACTAAATGCTCCGGTCCCAGATGTTGGAGATCCAGGCGTTAACTGGCTACCGCCACTTGCACCTCCAAATATTCCTTTTACACAACACAGTACGATATATTTTAATACTAGAAATTGATCAAGAGATTTTCACACAACTTACTAATCACTATCTTTTTTAGTAATTTTTTATTATCCTAGATTTGTATAGTATAATTTATTTTAAGATGGCCCAATGATATCATACCTGGGGTGGGTGTGTTGCCATACGTAGCGGTTCCTCCAAAAACATTTCGATTGGCTCCATCAGCTGGTGGCTTAGCTCCTAAGCCAAAGCTACTTCCTCCAAAGATGCTTTCAGGTTGAGAACTTGTGTTTCCAAAACTTAAAACACCGTAAAAAATTACAAATTTTGAACTACTGTGATCATAACTAGGGAATGCATGCCCCAAATTGTCAACAAACAACCTAGTGTTGACAATAAGTCTTTTGGACAGGTTTTTTTCTGTTTACAATTAAGGCGTTGACAATTTGGGGGTGAACTCATAACTACTTCATATAAATAGGCAATAATATAGAGTAAAATACGTTTTTAATCAGCTTTCCTATTAGTTACCTCGAATTTCCAAAAATGCTTGGAGTGGGGGACGACGCAGATGGGGAGCCAAAGGCAGATCCAGATCCAAAAGGAGCAGAGCCCCCAAAAGCAGGTTTTCCGCCGAAAACACTCCCTGATGACCCTTGTCCAAATAAGCTTGTGTTTTGCTGAGCAGTTGGAGATCCATAGGCTCCTGCTGATCCCCCAAAGACAGTGGATGTCGAACTGGCACCCCCTCCAAACACACTAGACTGTTGGCTTTGTCCAAACATACTGGGGGAAGTTGCGCTTGTTGTACTTGCTGTACCAAATGGACTGGTAGGCGTGGCTGATATAACTGAAGAACCTCCAAAAGGACTTGAGGGAGCAATTGCACTTGAGCCGCCGAAGGGACTACTAACGTTTCCGCCCCCACCAAAGATGGAGGTGGAGCTTGTGCTATTTGAGGGTGCAAAGGGACTCTGGTTAGGTGCAACAGTCGTGGTATTTCCAAAGGGACTTTGGGTGTTAGAAGTGGTGGTTCCTCCAAAGGGACTTTGAACATTTTGATTGGCTTGGTCCCCGAAAGGACTGCTGGGAGTTGTCGTAGTATTTCCTCCGAAAGGACTTCCAAAAATACTCGCAGTAGGAGATCCGAAAATGGAAGTTGTAGTTGTAGTCGCTGTCGATGCTGGAGTACTTCCAAACGTGGAACCAAAAATACTCGTCGAACTAGCTGGGTTGGAAAATAAACCTCCTGTAGTGGCACTAGTAGTAATAGTTGCAGGTAATGGTGCTACAGATGAAGTTGGAGTCAATGTCGTAGTGGACAAGCTGGAAAATAGACTCGATGAAGTTGTTTGGGGTACAGTAGAGCTAAAGAGAGATGTAGACGTTGTTGAAGTTCCAGTTGCGACGGTAGTAACAACGGTAGAACCTCCACCAAATATACTCTTTGTGGTCGAGGAACCAGCAAAAAGGCCAGAAGTTGAAAAGCTCGGTGTCGCAGCAATTGTTGTAGTTGGACTTGCCAGAGATGCCCCAAAAATTGAAGTGGTGGAAGGAGTAGTCGCTACTGCAGTAGAGGGGGGAGTAGAAAACAACCCACTGTTCCCAAACAGTCCAGTCGTACTCAAAGATGATGGTGGATTTCCAAATAAACTAGTTGAAGATGCCGCTGAGGTTGCAGTAAGAGGACTAGACAAAAATGTAGCTGTTGAAGGCACAGAAGTGGCCTCAGTTGTAGTAGGAGTGGCAACAGGTGCTGCTGTTGAAATTGGGCTAACAATCCCACCACCGAAAATAGACCTATTTGGTGGTGGTGTACTCCATTTCTCTGTCGCTGGCGGTGTCCCTTCCACTGCTATTGTATCTGGGGGCGGGGTTTCTTTTTTCACAACTTGAGGACTTGGAGTTTCGATTTTAGCAAATAATGAAGAAGGCTGTGATGTATTTACGGGAATAGTAGGGACAACTGTAAAGCCTGGAGTTGTAACTACGGGCTTTGGCATGGAGAGCAATGAAGGAACTTCTTTTTCACGACTTCCTCCCACAATTGTCGTATTCGCAGGCGGAGTCGACAAAAATGAAGCTACTGGCGTTGAAATGTTTAATGTGGCACTGGTAGAAGTATTTGGCTGCTGATCTTGTGGCTGGACACTGAAGGCCCCTGTGGACACTCCCCATAATCCAACACTCGGCTTAGGGGTAGGAGTAGATAACACAGTCAATAGTTGGGAAGTAGGAGCCTTTTGGTCTGAAGTGCTTTCTTCGGAAGTAGAGCTGGAACTTGAACTGGAAGCTTTCGGCGGTGTTGAGATGGATTTCACAGTCACGCTCGGTGGTACTCCACCTAGGACTATGGAAGAGCTTGAAATGGGTGTATCTGTCGAAGGAATTGGGGCTTTCATTCCACTCTGACCAAATATTGAAGATCCTGCAAAGAATGAAGAAGCTGATGAAAGATTGGTACTCGTAAAACCGCTAGTGATCGTCAGGGATGGTGCTGAAGATGGAATTCCAAATAAGGAGGCAGATGGTTTCGGAGAAGTATTTTTTGCATCTGTAGTAGTCACAGATAACTCCGACGATTTGGCTAGGCCACTTAAAAGTGACGTCTCCGGGCTGAACAAAAGGGGCTTATCCTTATTCGATTGTAGCATAGCTGAATCCGCAGTCGCAAACGCAGAAAATTTTATTGGGGTAATGGTGACACTGCTTGATGTTGCCAACGGAGAACTTTCCGCACCGGAGCCGAAAGGCTTCAATTTGATCGCTGTAGAGGAATTGAAAATAGTGTCCGAGGTAATAGTGGGCAACGGATGTACAGTTCCGGTTAATTTACTATCGCCACTCTGTAATGTATCTATTTTGGAAGACATTGAAAAAAATGATGAGGGTTGTTGCTGGTCAGAAGGTTGCAAAGATGAAACAGATCGCTGATTTCCACTTTGTGACATAATGTTGAAAGGTTGGCTTTGAATTTGCTTCTGGTCCAAAATATCACCCAAAGAAGCCCGGTTAGTATCACCCCCACCTTCGATATCGCTTTCTTTACTTTTCTTAATGTCTTCAACTTCGGCGTAAAGTGACTCCAAGTTAAACACACTTTTAGAATTTGTCTCGCCGTCATCATATTCACAGTTGATTTCTAAAGGATCATTTGCCCAATTCAACAATTCTGTTACTTTTTCGTGAGTAAATACCACAGGCTTATTTGATTCGTCATCACTATCCTTGTCCAGTTTTACAGAACGAATCCCTGACATTAAATCTTCCAAACATATTGAATCCAGTTTAGTATTCGATTTCGGACTTATATTTACTACTGGAGCAGATGACGTCGTGTTCAACTCATTTTCTTCGCTGGTACTAGCACTTACGTTACTGGCCAATTTAAACCAATCTTTCGGAACTTGTGGACTTCCTTTCTTCAGCCTCAGGACAGAACGTACCTTGTCAATTTCTTGACCCAATCGCCGCAATATCTGCGAGTGATTTGCTAGAGTCTGATAGATGAATTGTGCTGGTGTTGGTTCTTGCCTTTTCGGTATCGACATATCTGGTTTGTTGTAATAGAAAAATCTCTGTGCCTCTGTTACTTGGTTCCGAACGTAACTGCAAAGTGAAGTCATACTATTTATTTCTCGTTGGAATTAATTCAATATTTTACACATATACGAGGTAGGAGGAATAGAAACCTGGTTCATAACTCGGCCTGACCATTTGTGATACCAACAACCACCATTACAGACGATTCAAAACGACATTGACATAGTAGGACTTTCTCTTTTTCTATGATAACTTCATTTGAAAATTTTCTTAGCTTTCACACCAAAAATTGATTACAATTCTGGCGAAAGTACATCGGTGAAAGTTTTTTATTGAGCTAAGGGAAAGTGAAAGTTTTTGTGTCAAATAGCTTTTGGATTGTACGGTATTAAATATGAAAGTATTTCACAAGAAGTATATATATACTACTTTCTCGGTAAGGAAATTTCTCCAAACTTTCACCACACCAACATTTCATTCCTGATAACACTAAAATTCTGGTATGTACAAAGTTGATGAAAGTGTTAGGAATTAACCTAAGGACAGAAGTAAGTAGTATGCTGACATGATGAATTTCTAGTAGTATACACAGGATGCATATAAAATAATGTAGACTTTTACCTATGTGAACGTTTTATGCTTAGGTCTCAAATGATAAACCTCATGTTTTACATCGAAAACGGTAAATAATGCGTTACGTTATACACACATTACGCACACTGTACAGTCATTTTTAAGCATTTATGAACGAGATAATTGTATTGAACGTGACTTACTGGTGCAATTTCTCGATTTTCTGAAATCTGGCGAGTGTAATGGGATCCAAAGATTGTGACCTCAACATATGCATGTACCTTAAATCATCTGCTTGTTTCAAAACGGACCTTAAAATATAAAATAAAATAAAATATTCATCCAGCAAAGAAGATAGATTAAATTTCTTTAAATACAAACTCGTAAACTTGATATGGCAAAGCAAAAAATTACACCACAGTAGACGAATAATTTTTTCAGATAAGATGGTACAACTTTTGTTTTTTATACATTAATATCATAATCAAGATTAAGATCCATGTTGCCTTGTTTTAGCATATTTTTAGAATTTATTCCGCCTTCTTCTGATGACTTTAGTTGTTACCAGAATCAGAAGCCAATTCGAAAAATTGTTACTCGAGACACTTCAGAATGTAGTGCAATTAAGTGATTACTGATTACTACGAGTACATAAAGATTATTTCGATGAGAGGTAGCAAAAATAGAAAGATCGCCACAACCAAAACGAAATGATCCAAATTATCACCAAAAAATATTGTGCCTATTCGGATTGGCCAAAATTAATTTGAAAATATATTACTTGGCATATTCTAAATTGCTGAGTTGGTATAATATTTTCTCTTTGAGGATCTCAACTTCTTCTTTTTGACCTGTTGTAGTTTCTTCCACATCTTTAACAAATTTTTCGGCCGTTATGATATTTCCTATGACATTAGCGTCAAAGAATGCACATGATTCTTCTAATTTCTCCTCTGCCGCTGATAAGTCTGCCGCTTGCATTTGTTTAAAGTTAGAAAGTCTGTAAATGATGCCGGAAAAAAACTTCAATCAAACCTTAAATAGTTTAAATGCTGAACAGTAATTTAGATTGTTTTGTATTAGCAAATATTCATACCTCTTCTCAAATTTTTGTACATCTATCAGCAAGTTTTGATATTCCTGCGCCTCGTCAGAAAGAGAATTTGTTTCCACTAAACGTTCCGCAAGGATGGATTTCACTTGTTCCAATTCTTTAGTAGTAGGAAGTCCTTGCTGGGGCAATAATGGTTTGATTTGTGTGACTGGTGATGACGCAATATTCGAATGTAAGGCTGGAGGTATGGAACTGGGAGGTGGAATTGACGATTTTTGACTTTGACTGGGTTTAGCAGCAAACCCTTGATTTAATGGCTGAGTTGGTAATGGAGTTGGTGAAGGTACAATGGGCACACTAATTGGAGGGGCTGTGAAAGTTGGTAAAGGAACTGTACTGGATGATATTGGAGGTGCCACTGACAGACTGGCAGTAGCTGGGGGGTTTTGCGAAGAGAAAACAGATTCTGGAATTGGGTCGCTGATAGGGGAAACTAAATTTTTGGCTCCAGGATCAGAGTTTATTAGCAAAAATGAAAATAAGGAGCCAGTTTGGGAAAGGAGGTAAAGAACTGGCATTGGGCCATATTGTTCTGAATCCGAAATTACAACGTTTTGGTTTTGTCCAAGGAACACTGCTGCACCTAAGGAGTAATTGTCTATTGGCAAACCTGCTCTCTTGTTATCAGGAACATCGAGTAAAGCCCAAGGATCTCCCTCGGACTCTTTCCCAAGTAGTAACACGTCAGTAGAACTATTTGTTGTGGAAATAAGACATTTCCATTCAGTCAAAGGAAGGAAAAAACATCTCGTCGGATATGGAACGGTATCGGACATGAATATATCATCGTAGTTTGTGTAATGTACTGGAGCGCCTTTGATTATATCAACGACCATAACACCTAGAAATCCCATAATTTATGATAAACAATTAATTGACTGTAAAAACTTTTATTAAGGCTTGAACATATAATTTATGCAGGTTTCCTTGGAATGCATGTCTTGATTAGTTTGCAAACTTTAAATTAAAAATATTTACTGATTTCCGACGAAGAATCGAATACAACTACGAATTGAGATGTGGAACTCCAAAATATTGAAGTTGGAATACAACCTCCAGGCCCAGGAATCTTTTTAGCTTCGGTTAAATCTAATTTTAGTTGATTTAAGTTTCCATCTGTTTTGCCGACAACCAATTGTTTCCCTTTGGGACTCCAACAAATTGTGCTAAACATTCCAAAATATCGTTTAGCTCATAATTTTATAGACTGCTTATTGTGCATCACAAATAATATACTGCCGGTAATACGCTATGCAATTCTAACTTGGAAAACTACTTACAGAACACCCTCATTTATGACCCAATTCTCAATTGTGTTTTCTCGAACAATTTTCGCTAAAAGAAGTGAGCCATCCGACGAAGAAATAGCTACCATATTTTGTAAACTTTCACCAGGATTCCAACATATACTGGCTATTTTTGCATCTGGTTTTGTAGATCCACGAATTTCGCAAAATGGTCTTCCATTTCCTTTCTGACAATAAATTAGTACAATTACATTATTTTATTGTTAATTGACAATTTTTTAAGACAAACAGGCGTAAATCGTGTGGTAGGTACAAGGTAAAGGTTGTTGTAAAAACTTACTTGAAGCAAAAAAGTTGATAGTTTAAAAATGACAACAAATGAATGTCCATTTCGACATGTGTCAATTCCTAAATATTCTTCATCGCTGGATATGGCAATAATAGAAGGAGTAGATCCTATAGAAGCATTCTGAACGTTCAAGTGAGGAATTTGGGACAAATCAATTATCTTGGCATTGGAGGATTCGGCATGCAATTGTGCAGACCACACATCTTGTTGTCGTATAATAACAAACGAGTTTCGGAAGGCAGCCAGGATACAGCCATGCTTGTTAGAACAGGCCAGTCCCTGGGTTGCGTGACGAAATTGATCATTATCGGCAGCATTATCATCGGAGAGTTTAACTTTTGTCAAAGATTTGAAAAACAAGTTCTATAAAATACATATCTATTAGTTTTGCATGACTCAATGATTACAGTATTTAAGAGCAGGACAAGAAACAATGGTGTGACTATTTCCTCTGATTAACTTCATCCAAGTGAAGCAAGAAATATTAAAGTATTGAAAAGTATGATTATCGGCATAATTCCTACTTACCTTTGAAGAAATCATTGGACATTTTCGTTCAATATTTACTGCAGCGGCACACATTTTAATGGTTTTTGCCTATCAACTTTTGAATAACAATGAGACAAAATAGAGGCACTTGACCAATCTTGTAATGATTTGAGCTTAATTATTGTCACTTGATGAGATGCAGTGCCCTTTTCGTAAGTACAAGCTCACAACAGTGGTTTACTTACACCACTTCTTCGTCCATTAATTAAAGCCAAAAAAGAAACCTGCAGTCAAAATAAAAGTAATACAATTACAGTACAAGATAAGATAAATAGTGTTTGGTCATTTGCTAACTACCTTCGCGACACCCTCAACCCTTGAGATCCCAACCTATTTAACTGTTGACTCTTGAACCCGTTTGTGGCATGTAAAGCACTAAGCACTGTTTTTAGCGTCCGTCTTCCAAAATACGAATCGTCCAGGCTTTCGACTGCAAATTGCGCGAAACGTAACTGGAGAACGGGACGAAGTGAACACAACAGAAAAACTTAGCATAATACTTAAACGTCCATTTTTTTGTCCTTGTAGTTTCTCCGCACCCACAGCGCAGCAAAAAACAAAACTGAAAATAAAATATAGCTATCAATTGTCAATTTTTAAATTCAACAATATAATTAGCTGAATTTTAATAATGCTAAATAAGGCCAATAACAATACCTCTTGAAAAACCTGGACAATCAACAACTTCCGTTCAATCAAACAGTATCAATCCAGTATAAACTATAAAAACTGAGACAAAAATATTTCATATCTTCGTTTTGTGACACAAAACACGTAAACAAGCACAAGGCAATAAAAATTCGTAAGCATTTACGTTCACATAAAGTTATTGGAAAGAAACTGTGTAAATGTAAACAGCCCGGCCTATTTTAAATCTTCCCAGTGTGTCATGTGTTTGGACACAAGACATGTTCAGTCTCTTAACTAACTGACTATGAGTCACTTCAACTTTGTATTTACAATTTCACATCGCACAGTCTGACTGATCTCAAATCTCATTACTCATTTGCAGTTGTGCAAATTGCAGCAATAGTTAATTTCAAGTGCCAAATTATAAGTTTATTCAAAATTATTAAAGTCATTGTTGTTGTCGTAGATGGTATAAGTCATAATCACTTACAAGCAGACATAAGATTAATAGTTAATATTGTTTCAAAAATCTATCCATTGTCCATCTATATAAAAGTGGTCTTTGACTTTTGCGTTTTTCATCTAGGTAAAATTCGGGAATGTCGCTCGGTGCAATGGAAAGTAAGTTTATGTATCAATAACTTTAAATGTATCATTTTTAAGCATGAAAATGTGTACGTAAATTAAATTATATTGTCCTTTTAACATGGACATAATATGACATCGCTATAATTCAATAATACTTATTTTTGATTTTATAGATCATCTCTTCAATATGAAATTTGCCGTTAAAGAGCTTGAACGGAATTCAAAAAAGTGTGAGAAAGAAGAGAAAGCTGAGAAATTGAAGTGCAAGAAGGCTATTGCAAAAGGAAATATGGATGTTGCCCGAATACATGCAGAAAATGTAAAACATAATAAATATGATGAATTGTAATCTAAGTATCTACTATATTAGCTTATACAAATCATAAGGTTTAATATTTTGAGCCCGTACTACGGGCCCCGTAGTAGTAGTACTTTACTTTATGATAGTAAATCATAGTGTATAGTGATTTGTGTGTGTTTACGGCTTTGGTGCATACGTTTTGGAAATCTCGGATGACTATCAAAATACACTACTACCATTTTCTGCATTTGTTTCAAAATCTCCAAAAGTTCTGATACGATGTGGTCATATCGTACATATTTGGAATGGCAAACTCATTGCCTTGTAATTTACTGTAGAATATTTTCGAATTTAT
>JABASH010004457.1:0-13969 GCA_019776445.1 Tomocerus maximus | reverse complement strand
TTTAAGTGGGTATAGAGAAAGCTATGGCCACGTATGACAGCATTATTTCAGTTATCCTAGCCCCGATTATCGTCACAGCACTAACCTAAGTATGGGTATTTAAAAAATATTTCGTATAATATGTCACCAGTAAGAAAATGCTTCTGCATTACCTTACGTATACCGCATGCCACTGAAACTCTTCTGAGTGGTTATCACCATATCACCATTTTTAATTGACCTATTGATCTTCAGTCACGATTTCATCATGCTTCACTGGTCCACCAACATTAGGACTACCAGCCAGACTACCTACTCAAGGAAAGCACTATATGGTATAAGATAAAAAATATTTTGTGGGATCCATTTGTTAGTTTCCTTGGGTCGGTTGGAGTGTAGATACTATGGTGACCACCAGCTGACAAAAGACTTTTGGTGGGGACATTTTTCTGAACTTGATAAACAATTTTGGGGGCGAAATTTACTGATTTACTAAACGATGTGGGCACCGAAACAATAACAAAATTTACAAACCCCAGGGAAATGTCACCACCACACCCCAGTGCACTTTAACGCAATTAATATATAAGACAACGGTTATATAAAACAAGAAAATGGTTCAACACATCGAGTCAAGCAATGTAATAGCGATGACGTTAATGGCCGTCAACATTTTCCGTTTAATTCGCGTTAAATATTAACGGTTGGCCAACCTTTCACATCACCGTTACTTTCACGAAAATAAGGATATGTAGATGAATTAACAGTCCCTATTCTAACAGTGGCAGAATAGCCATGTTGATATGAAAGTGGGTGCACTGAGGATGGCTTCCAGCCGGGGTATTACAAAATACAAACAGACGCAGCAGTGCGACAGTTAAGGTTAGCCTATCCAATAGCATGTATATTTTTTATTAGGTTAGGTTCGTTAAAGAGGCAAACAGTGACGGCTAACCTTAACTTTCGCACTGTTGCACCTGTATGCATTTTGTGGAAACCCCTTCCAGCCCTGGCGATAACTTTAATTTTTTCGTTGTGGGATCGTGAAATTTAAAGATGTCTCCAAGATGGCTTATGGGACATTTTTACGTTGAAGTTCCGTTACTAAAAACGTTGTCCCAACCTAATACACGTCGAATTTCGACATTATTCCAACTGTCGTACAACGAAAATTTTTGAGAGGGTTACTAGCTCAGGTAATACATTTTTAGTCTAAAATATTATTTGGTTCACTTCAAACTGATAAGACTCGGTACGACATTAATTTGACCAATTTAACTTTAATTACTAGAGGTTGATGTAGGTAGTGTTGTTACAAATAGGTAAGGGACCATCCAGATATTACGTCAACACAATAGGGGGAGGGGGTACTTGGGAATGTTGACTTTTGTTGACAGGGGAGGGAGGGGGTCCAAACCTCATGATTATGTCATCAACAAAAATATGAACAATGACTTGAATGCTTTAATTTAATGAATTTAATGTTTCTTGGGTAGGGGGTATCAGTTACTCTACTCTACTCTATTGAAATTACTGATAGCCTGATTGGATCCTTAATTCAATAACACAATTATTCATTAATAATCCAAGGACGCAATTTCATAGTTGCAGGTATCCACCAAAATCTTAAAACTACCCGCCTCAAAAAGAGTATAGAAGTCAATTAAATTTATCCTATCTAAATATGTTCCTAAGGCTTTTGGGTTATATACGAAACAATTATGTCATATATTCTCATTTTCTTCGTCAGCGTTAGTAGAAATAGTGCACGGATAACTAGTATATGTGGAATCATATTTAATATTATTTAGTATAATGCGCGGAGCATTTTTTCCAAGTTATTTGGCTTGCACTTTTTCCAAGTTACTTGGCTTGCATTTTCCAACTCCAGTTTATACTCCTCCGCTTTAGGGGTGTCATTTTCATTTAAGCAATTAATAAGAATGATGTTCATTTATTAATTGATACACTTTATCTATGTACAAGCACAATATGTATTTACTATATTTAACGTAACCTGTCTTCCCTATTTCCTTATCAACCGGACTAACCGTACGAATTGTTACTGTGCTAATCTAGAAAAGCATATTATTAACA
Organism: Tomocerus maximus; assembly: GCA_019776445.1. Taxonomy (NCBI): domain Eukaryota; kingdom Metazoa; phylum Arthropoda; class Collembola; order Entomobryomorpha; family Tomoceridae; genus Tomocerus; species Tomocerus maximus. The sequence goes on along the minus strand of JABASH010004457.1, from coordinate 11,893 downwards.
AGCTTTCATTTCCTCCAATAGAGTCTAAGGTACATAATGCACATATACGTAGATATTACAACTATTACTACATAAACATGATTATACTTACCCGTATTTGTGATAATTAAATGTGTTATTACATATTCTGCATAAATACTGTTGGTATTCATATTTCTGAGGACTGGACCAAAGATAATTAAAATACATATCTAATAGTTCTATCGTCAGATACACAGCGATTAACAATAATATAAGTTTTAAGAGAATATATATTTAAACACTTAAAGAGACAAAGACACATTAAAACAATCAATTAATCTGCTGAACCGAAATAGCAAATGATTTAACAAACGTTTAAATGAGATGGATGAATTGGATATATACGGTGTTAATGCGATTTATGGTTTCCTATTTCGTGAATGCCAAACCTTACATTTAACATTTAAGTTACAATACAAAATTCAGATTAGATTTATTCTTTCTTGTGCACATAGTTATACCATAAGATTTAGTATTTATCATTATTTACTTTCGCGTTTCGCGCGAAATAGATTTCATTATTCCGGCTCCCTCCACAATTTTTTCCGGATACAGGCGGGCAATTTTTGTTAACTTTGATCCCTCTACTACGGTGTTGTCAGAGGTTACGTGCTGTATGACGTTGAGCCATCTGAAGTCGCTTTTGTTTTTTAGTTTGTCTAGTGAAACCATTGGACGGAGATTCTCTGATCTCTGATTACTAACAAATTTAAAAATTCCTCGTTTGCGGGCGTTTTTAGTAAATTGTTGTTGAAGTCGTTCATGTTTCTTTTTTATTGGTTAGCTACCTTCAAGGATCCTTGGTAATCCTAGGTGTCATCCTTGATCCTCAGTAACATCATCATCTTTATGTCTAAGAAGGAACAAATCTTCACGAAGTTGAAGCTGAGTTGTCAGGACTTCTAATTCCTGTTCATTACGTTGAAATATAACATTTTCTAGCATCAGCCTATCAATTCTACTCACAAGAGTATCGGCTTCACTTTTTCGACGAATCACTGTATTTACAGTGAAATAAACTAAATAAGTGAATGAAATACATTCTAAATAATTAATTATAACTAAACTAAACTACATTCTAAACTATTATTGTGAGTATGTTAAAATTAGAACGTAACTTATTTACTTATAACTAAGTCAAGAATAACCCACTTTAGTTACTTATTAATTTAGCTCATATTCTTGACATAGACACCATGTTATGAATGATAATATTAAGCCTGGCCACTTCTGCAGTTATTAACTGCTCGCGTGCACTAGCGCTCAAAGTTAGTTTTTGTTGTAGTTGGATTTCTTGTCTTCAAAGTCGTTTCAACTTGTTTTGAGGTTGTCGCACAAAAGCAGTATCAAATACATAAACGAACTGGCTAGATCAGTATATATATCAGGAGCTCCAGGTATCTGAAAATAACAATAGCCATTTATAATATAAAATATTGTCTTATAATAAGTACATATATACTACAGCTGATACTTACCAGAAACTCCAATATTGCATTTTCATTTAATAAATCTGCATTTGCAAAATACTCAGTATATGCTAGTTTCTCGAGACAGAGACTCATCTACAGTTTTGACACGAAATAAGTCCAATACACGTGGTATTTTCAACATTTTATATTGCAAATGTTTAATTTAATTCGTAGCAATAACTTTTGCTTTGTTATGTACTTGTTTCTACACGCAATCTTATATACATTGCAGACATACAGACTTTAACTCATTCTCTTTAACACCGGCAGAGTAAGTAAGTTCTGTGTGTATAAATGATAGGAATGGCCAACTTGTTTTAGTAGAAACGAGTTTATCATTTAGCCACAATTCTGATTCAGAAAACTAACTTTGAACGAACAGATTATTATTAGCAACAACGTTGGTTCCAGTCAAATCATCTCCAATAGCTGATTTGATATTAGTGTCGACGGCAATGTAGGAATTCCCAAGATCCACGTGTGTTTCCGCTGTTCCAGGTATCTGTAAATAACAAGTGCAATATAATATAAAACAAGAATGCTAGTACATACATCTACATATACTCTAGTGGTGCATTTTCATTTGACAAGTCCACATTAGTAAAATGTTCAGTATATATAGCTTTTACAATTGTTTCATTTACTTATTTAGGTGTAAACACATTAAACTGTGATGTGGTCAACATTGTTACAAAGGAAATAATTTAGGTTTACTCTTTTTGCTTATATTTTTAGTTTTCACCGTTTTCCGAACTCCAGCTCCGGTTTGAGCTTGTTTTTTCTTTAATGTTTTGTTACTGTTTGATTGAACTTTAACACTCTTCGCTCTTCTTTTCTGCTTCCTGGCTTTAGTTTTTCTCGGTTTCAATGTGCACTTCTTTTCAGGTGATTTCACTCGATATTTTAATTTTTGTAATAAATCTGATGAATTAAATCGATTACAAATATTTTACAAATACACAAATAATTCGTTATATCACACACATTACTAGACTAGACTAGACTAGATTGAACCCAAACCCAAGCACCTTCATTCGCAACAATAAAAATCTTTTGGCTACCTGAGCATCGGACAATATTATTATGTATATTAATATATTATTCGTACCTTAGATAAGTGATGAGCAGAGTAGCTGAGATGAGTAAACGGATTTTATTTACTTTATTTATTTATTTATTTTACTTTTTCCCGTGCTGCAACAATCTAGAGTAATAGGTTTTTCACATAATAATAATTATAAATAATATGTTACTTATGTAAATGTAGATTATCATTTTGTTATGATCAATAAAAATGTTACCTTGTTAGTTTCAAAGTTTTCAAAATAGCAGTTTGCTCAGTTCACCATTACCAAATATTTTTTTTCCAGTGTGCAGACGAACGTGTATGCGAACAAATGCCGTATAAGTATGTATGCGCATTTTTGTTTCTTCATAATAATATTTTAATAGTATAAAGTAGTGCAGGCGTAGAAAAATGATAGAAAAACCTTTTCTACTGTTATAGTTTTTGCTGATAATTATTGTAGTTTCTGAAATAAACAATTCATTACATTATAATTGTGTATTGATTCTTACGCTATTACGATAGAATTTAGGTATGTATTTATCGTATATGTATTTTATAGCGTTAGATGATGTACAAAATTTGTATACAATAACATATTGCTAACTTTCGCAGAACGGTTTTCTGCATGTCGTAATCCAGATCTCCTACCTGGACGAAGGCGGTTCTACACACTACAATAGTCGAGATTATACTTAAAATTGTTCTACTTGTCTGCTTTTGCTTTGTATCACCAAATAATTTATTTATCCATGGTCTTTTCTGATTTTCAGAATTATGGTTGAATGAAAAAATAATATCAACCAAAACGTATTTACCTTTTCTATTTTACATTTATACTTTACTGACTTACTCACCTGCTGTCAAAGATCACGAACTACTGTCGTCAATGTATTTTCCTGATAAAAATCCATCTGCATTTGGAATAGCCAACAGTAAAAGTTATAAATCTCGCAAGCTGCAAGTAATTCAAAAAGAGTGCAACTTATTAGTAAAATCTTTCATGACCTCACCCTTCAAGACCGATACTTACTAATACCTAATGTAGACTTGAAATTAACTTTCCGAAGAACATCAACCGCATTTAGTTGTCTACATTGTAAAACTATATTTTCTCCTGACGTAAAAATTGTTTTTCACAAATTTACATTGTTTGTAAGACGTGTCAAAGTTCCTCATAGCATTTTACACACTCACCGTACATTATGTAAGGGATAAAATGCTGCATATTATTACAAACATAACATTATTAAATCATTTTCAATACAAAAATGTATTCTAAGTGCTGTTAACACGAGTTTATTTACTTGTAGTGACAGGAATATAAGATTAATACTTTGTTTGGTAAAGAGCTCAGCTGTACATGATGAAAATCCTTTTAATTTTGCACATTTTAAATTATCTTCAATAGCTGTAAGTAAACTTAAATTCAAATGTATTAACTGTAGATTTCACAAATCATAATTATTATCGTGCATATCTATCATTGTTAGAAGCACTTGAAATTAATTTCAACAAGTCACTAGGAATTAGTCCAATTGACTTTGCAAATAGACATGCATTTTTCGTCTTTAATATTTGTAAAAATAATACCGGAGCAAATCGTATTGTAAAAACTTTTAGTGAGCCATTGAAAGAGTCCGTAACATGTATTATATTAGCACAGACTCTAGCTATTCTAACTATAGATAAATTTGGTAATGCAAATGCAAATTTAAAGAACAATTGTCTTCTTAGGCATGACAGCTAAACAAAGACTTCCTTTTTGAGTTAAAAAGTAGGTACATTTGCTCACAATACACGTAACACCATCATTGTTTTTATCACATTAATGCGATACTATTATTAGACCTTGAAAATGGAGGATAGAAGCGTTAATACTTAGATCACTATGTAGATAAGATTCTGAAGTGATTTTTCATTATTATTATCACACCGAATAATAGTAAAAATCAAATTATCATTTAACCTTCAGTTTTTAAAGAATTTTAATAGAGAATTCGTTATCTGCACAAAATATTTCTGCAGACAAAGCTGTTTCTGATTCTATTTTCACTGCAAAATCATTTTGCAATCAAAAATTGGTTAGTGACAACATTGTTACTTTCTACTGTAGATTCTTTAATATTATCAATGTTATTTTATGACTATGAGATTCTATCACTAAATGTGTAGAATATATACAGCTAAGTACTATACTTCTGGAATTTTGTGGAACTATACAAACTATTAACTATGGAACTATTAGTGTCCACACTGTTTGTATGAAGATTGAATTGATTTCACTTTGTGTGATGGATATCCACTAAACGTTTGTTGATCCCAGCCAGTTTTTCATTGTAGTACCACGAGTCTGCGGTACTACAATGTAGGTTTGGCATCTTCCATCTTGACCAATTTTTGTTTCGTAGTGTAATTACAAAACTGTTCTCTTTTGAAGTATTCCTGTTCCATGGGCATATTGGGGTATATATGACTTAGGTAATGGAAACAGTCGTAGAGATATCGGTCTGCAGGTTCGCCTTCTATTTGACATCTTCTCTTGAGGAGTCCTTTCATTCCAGCTTTGAAGGTTTAACGCGTAAATTCATTAATGAAGTTTGTCGTCAGAGTGGGCTTGGTTGCTTGGCTGTGGTATCCAAAAACTGAGGAAACATACTGGCCTTGATTGCATCTTTCCAATGTTGGGTATTCGCTATTCGTTCCCATGAATCCATATACTCGGTTGCGACGTGTTTGTCCGGATCGAATTAGCGGAGCGGTTCGGTCTGGAGCGGATCGGTCTGTGGTGCTGATGGCGGTGATGAAAAAAGAAACACGAGTGGAGAGTGGTAGTCGGGGGTACTATGTCCGTGTGCTGGGGATGGTGTTTTGTAAACTTGGCTAAAGAGAACTAGGTGTGGATCGCGTACGTATTGTTCTAAATTGGCCTCAGTTAATGTGTTATCGTTATTATCGTCTGAGTTAGGTGGACTTAGTCTACTACTACTTATTTACAAAGTCTTACATCTTACGAGTACTTCTACAGCTACTAGTACGACTTGACACCTACTACTTATACAGCAATTTAAGCTAAAAGCAGTTGCAAATTATGATAGTGATTATGTCCTACAATCTGTTTTCGCACCCTAATGACTGTTTCAGCTAACACGCTCTTTCCTTTCGAAAAGAGTTTGCATTACGGGAGTAAAAACCATAAAGCCTTAACGCTTAAAAAGCGATAGCAACTAACTAAAAGCGTATACTATACTTACTACTAAAAATTATTTTAAAATCAATTGAAAAAAATATTTTCACTTTAATAAAATGATCCAATAGTTTTGTTTACGGACAAAACAGATGCTTCAAATTATGCACAAATTCCTTTTTGACAATCGTTTGAAACACTTTATATTTATTTACAAACCTTCCGTATGTAACACACAAAAAATACGTGTAAATAAGAAGTAGATTATTCAGTGCAATGTGTAAATATTGTCTTGCTACTATGTAGCATACACATAGGTAACTTTCGTACATCAAAGTAGATTTTAATTTATGCATATGAAAAAACCGAATCTCTGACAGACCAGTATGCAAATTAAGTTATGCGTATGAAAAAATTGAATCTCTGGCACACCTTTATGCAAATGAGGTTGGCGAATTCTCTTGCATGAAGTTTCATCTATACTATACTACACAAGACTAGACTCCACCTGCATCAACCTGACTTAATTTCACCCAAAGCCAAGCACCGTCAGTCTCATCAAGTAGAATTCATTGGTGTATAGGTTCGTGCTCAACACTCATTGACCTACAATAATATTGCAGTTGGGTATTCGTCTTTCGCACATTTACTCACTCGACTATACTCATATGTGCCATTTATACTTCTCCATTGGGCATCGGAAATAATCGACGTAGGGAGGCATGACATGACCTTTGCTCACCGTTCAAGGGGTAACCTCTTTCATAACCTTCCTTCTCTTATATACTGTTGTTAATGGACGTGAATTAACTTAACTTTTGACAAACACCAATACTGCGTAGAATTCTTGAAAGGTATATATATACCGCCCTCTAAAGTTTTGTTCAAATAGGTTTTCACAAGTTTCACACAGATTTCGAAACTACCTGAATTGGTGGGTTGAATTTCCATCGAATGCTATTTAAATGACTGTCAACATGAGGTAGAATTTTATCATTTGCAAATAATATCCACGTGCTTCCCAAGGTATGGGATCTACTTCTTCCATCTGCTGTAAGTCCAGATAGCTTTGTAATTGATTATTATATTCAATAGCTAATTCTGGTTTTTTCTCAAATAGTTTTCGAATTCCATCACACTGGATGTCTTAAACTTTTCACTGTTTATCTCAAATTGCATACTTTTTTCCTTCACTTCTCTCCTCAACTTATTCAGCTTTTCTTCACGAAGTCGAATCTTCACTTGTAGTTGATCCTTTTTCAAATCCAAAGCCATATTCTATCTCTTAAGTGAGCGATATGATTCACTTTGCTCACTTATACTTTATGTTGGAAAGATAATTCCGCTTCTCTTTCGTATGATCCTAGAAGTTGATCCATGGTCTTGCGATGATTATCTCGTAAGTCTTCATACAGTTGCCTGTAATTGACATTCAATGATTGAATATCATTCTCCAGTACGTACGTTTGGGTAGCAATCATTTTCCTGTAAAACAAAAACAAATACAATAATTAAACCTTATTACATAATCAGTATCAAGTCTATGCTAGATATCTACAATAATGATAATAATATATAATTAACAAAATGTTACTTACTGTAGTTGTCTTCACCAAATGTGATTAAGCAAAAGATTTTCACAAGACTATAGTTAGAATATGAATAAATGTAGAAACTATAATACTTTCTTTTATATATGCTATGAGACATGTGTGAAACATATGAATATGTAGATATCCTAGCTTTGTTAACAAAGACTTGACTTAAATTAATGACTGACTATTTCTTTTTATATAACAACAACAGTTATCTAACACTCAAGTTATCTAACATTTTCATTAGGATAACAAGTTATGACACGCGTATATGTAATAAGACAAACAACAACAAAGTCATAAGTTTTGTTTTTTTCATTCTCATTTTATTTCAACATAAAACATTTTTAATGAGTAGCTCTCCTTTTCCAAAAAGCAACTTCACGACGCAAAGTACTTGTAATTTCCATATTCCGATCACAAGTTTCCTCCCGTTTGTTTTAAAATAATGTAAACTGCTTATCCAGTTGTTCCTTAACTTCTTTTTGTTTTTGGGTAGTTTTGTTAGCTACCTGCAGCTCGGTAGCAAGAGAATGACGCTAAGCCATCAGCGTCATTCTTCTCGCATTGCAAGCTTTTCAACATTTATGTATGTCAAAGGTTTTAGTACCTCCAACGCAGCATTCGCTTCATATTTTTCCAATTCTTTGTTTTTTTCCTTCAAGTGTGCTAATCGAGAATATAAAATAGCTGTAGATACCGTTCTCCAGTGATGCCAGTAGCTGGAACAAAACGGCTGTCTTCACCCAAGTGACATTGCATGGTATACAGCAGATCACTTTGAGTGTAAGCCGGAGTGTTGTCGTCCAAGGACGATGATGATGAAGCAGATGAAATATCAATAACTTCCATACTGAAATTTACAAACAAAAAATATATGTTACTGTAATGTCATAGATAAGAAAAAGAAGAAAATAGTATTCATAAATACTTTCTTTTAGAACACGACTCGCGGGAAGTCGTCCCATTAGTTGAGTTTCGGGTTTGGCCACGTACCGATGACAGGTAAGGCAATGGTGTATTTGACTCTTGATGGTCTTTGTGGCATTGGGAATCCAATCTTTAACTTCGCATCGCAACTTAGAAGTTTGTTCCTCACGAAGTTTGATACACACGTGGTATCTGTCGTCCATCCGTCGCGAGTCGTGTAGCTCGACATAGAAATTCCTTTTATCAATCAGAGCATTGTCACGCCGACGGTTTATGTAGCTTACTTTGTGGTTCCTCAGACTACTCTGAAAAATTAGTTCCGATTCTCGGTAGTACGCTGATAAGAGTTGATCCAATGTCTTGCGATGACGATCCCTCAGCTCCTCGTACAACATTTTGTAGTTGGTGTCCTTAGCCGTACGAACGTCATCCCTTGCCGAGTAGGTTGCAGTGGCAATCATCTGTAAACAATAATTAAATAGGAATTAATTACAACCTAATTGTGCAATTATATAATCAAACCTATACTACCGCTTTCAATAAACGTTTTAAACAAGGCTTACTTTTCTTGCTGTTTCAGTTAATTTTTCAAGAGATGTTGAATTATACTGGAGAGTTCAGAGAAGAATAAGCTAAACCTGGAAAATAATCTCGTCTTTTATACATCTTTAAATCTTAGTAAACTGCTTGCAAAACAAAAGGAAAAAATAAAGTCGAATGAAAAGCTGCCAGTTGTCTAACGCAGTCCTGTAGTTTACTAACAGGATGGATATATGCATGCAAACTAATTCGAAATGAAACAGGTTTGATATGACACGCGTGAATGTAATAAAAAAAGGAGCTACATAGTCAGTGGCAGTTGTATCATATTTCTCCATTTATTTAAACATAGAAAACAACATTAATACGGACGAGCTCTCTTTCTCCAATATTCCAAGGCTTTATACAATGTATTTCTCCTTCTTCATCTGTCTAACAATCAAAGATAATTTCAAAGTAGTCGTTTGATTGTATTAAATGATTAATGAACTTGTAAATACGAACTAATTTCGGCAATACTTGTAGGCCTTTTATCATCCTCTCATGAGAAAGAAATGAGACACCATCTTTATGTTCAATAAAAACCCTAAATATTAGCATTGCTAATTTTTTCTAAAATAAATAGTAGTCCAAAAAATAGATCCACAAATGCAGGCAATGTAGCCTGGCTACATTGCCTGCATGTGATATAACTAATCATAAATGCAGGAACGTAGTCAAGACTACTATAATGCAGTCTCGAGTGCCTTAATCTTTTCCATCAAATCTTTGTAACGCTTTGTGGCATTATATCTTTGTATTGATGTAACTGCCACGGACTTTGCTTTTGTCAATTGCGATTATGCTTATTTCTTTAGTTGAGCATGTAGTGCTCAATCAAGAGCTGTGATCATCTGAACATACTCATCCTATCCAAAATTACAGAGCATCCCAGCAAAAGTACCGGTTTGCTTCTGTACAGTAACCATAAATCTATGGTAAGGATCGCCTAAGTTGTCCTTCATCTCTAATATATTTACTTACTTATTGGGGTGCCCATCAAGCTACTTGCCCATGGGGCCATAGCAATTATAATATATATTAGTTTAGATGTGTCTGTTGTATTTGGTATTATATAAGTTATTATTACAGTCTAACTTTGCCTCTTAAATGGTCTTTACTCTTATATGGTCTGTTCGTTATGCGCTGCCATTCTCGTTGACTGTGATTCCTTCCACTTCTGTAATTTTCGTAAAAGGTTTCATCTGTTGAAGGTCCTTTATGTATCTCCGTCGGGCTTTACTTCTTGCTATTTCAATTTTATTTTGAACATGAGATGAGGATTAAAGTGCCTGCAATAGTAAATAGGAGTATGCACATTATTAGGAAAAAATTATATTCGTGGTTCATGCTTATATCATTTTCTTCATCGGCTGCTTCTTTCTGCTTAATCTTAAACGCTGTCAGAGTTACAGGCTTGTCCAGCTTCCATGTATTGCTATTGAAGCGTGCTAAATTTTTTTCTGATTCCGTCTGTGACGGAACAGAAATGTTTACACCTTCATGGCAATTTTGCATAGGTAAAATGTCTTTTTCAGAGGCAGTAGAAGGCTTCTGATAAATACCATTTATAAATAATAAATAAATAACGTTTCGCCGAGTTTTTCATAGGTACTATAATATTGGTTTTGGCTGACTTACTTTTGGTTACGTCTGCCGGCTCTTCGTAAAGATTCGCATCCGCAGTGGACGGCGTATTAGTTGATGCTGGGGTATTGGGCGGAGTTGATGTAGCAGCAGGACCAGGATTTCTTCGTAACGGTTCTAAATCGGTGATATCGGGAATGTATGATAGCAAAGTATTTAGATCTTCCACGTTTGAAACAAAAGATTGCAATTGAAACAGTACAAAACGTATATAACGACTTATAACGATTTTGCAGTATTTACAGCAATAATCCAAAATTTACTGTAAACATCTTCATGATGAATGAAGACGGTTGGGCCAAGCCCCAAGTTCTGTCTTTATGTATTTCTTAGCAATCAATTATTTATACAATGTATGAATTTTCCCTTTTATGCAATTAACATACATTTGCAATCTAAATACTGTCATTATTCAAGCTCCCTCCAACCAAATCGTTTTTATGTCGTAATGCTAGGACCACAGCGTCCATTCCTTCTCACACATTCTATCCAAGCAGTAGTTAATTGAATCTGGTTGCAATCACAACACAACGTGCTCTGTTGCGTTCAAGTCTTCTTGAATCTTCAATCGATTGTAATAATTAGTGCCTAGAGTTAATAAAATAGTTAAAATTAGTAAAACTATTAACTCCCAGTTCTTTTAATTCAAAAAGCACAACCATCCCAAAATATCACGTACACACGAATCACGCAAAGACCAAATTTTTGCATATCGTATTTCTAAGGATACATATATTGATAACAAGATAGTGGTAAATTTATTATTGTATCATCTTTTGATAGGAAAACTAAGTCTACATTAGCCGTCGTAAGGCTTGTACCTACATCGTCTAAAATTACTAAAGAATTAATTTGTAAATATTCACGGTTAATTTCAGGTAGTAACACAACATCTGGATGGAGAGAAGCAAAATTGTGATATTGTAGTATATGAAATAATGACGTAAGGTAAATTCTATTCATCGATATTCATCGATATCGGTAAATGTCATCAATTTTCATTAATAATAATGTTATGGAATTAAAAGGGATAGATTTACGTATAACTTAGCATTATACATTTCTACATTTAACTTAATTTAAGCTTTAATGTACTTAATTAATTTAACTATATTTCGCTTATAGTTTTCAAAAAATTGTTTTACTGTCATGACTAGTGCATTACTATTTTCAATGCTGTCTTAACTCATCATAATCAAATAATGCTCGTCATTTTTCAATTGATACGTCTCCAAAAATCCTAAATGGGCAAAATCAAATCTCATACAAGTATTTCAGTAGTGATTCTATGTACATAAGGAACGTAAATAACATGACTGGGAGTCTTTTATAAGGTCAGCATTTGGCATTATATGCCGTTTTCGCACCTCCAGTGCATAAATGGGTTCGGATTGAG